>CAUYON010076910.1:0-37758 GCA_963573935.1 Arctocebus calabarensis
TGCGTGTGGGCACATGTGGTATGTGTAGTGTGCACGTGTGGTATGTGTGTGGGCACGTGTGGTATGTGTAGTGTGCATGTGTGGTATATGTGTGGGCACGTGTGGTATGTGTAGTGTGCACATGTGGTATGTGTGTGGGCATGTGTGGTATGTGTAGTGTGCACATGTGGTATGTGTGTGGGCACGTGTGGTATGTGTGTGGGCACGTGTTTTCATGAGGTAGAGGTGTGCATACATGTATGTGTGTGCATGTGGGGTGTGCCCTATGTGCATGTCCATGTGTTGTATGGGTGTGTGTGCACATGTGTTCATATGCTGTGTGTGGAGTGTGCGTGTCCATGTGTTGGGTAAGTGTGCACACACGTGTGCATATGTGGGGTGTGCAGTATGAGTTTGTGCACACCTGCTCCAGAATGGCTGCTGAGGCAGGAGACGGCAAGAGTCCCAGGAAAATGCTGCATTTCCAAGCAACCTGGGTTTCCTCAGGGTAATAAACCCGAAGGTTGGGAGAGAGAAGAGTATCCAGAGATCACAGCGAGGCAGAGAGGAGAGACAGGGACAAGGGCACTGGGCAAACAGCATCAGGGCCAGCAGCCCCTGGCTGCTCGGATGGGTGGACTGACAGGTGTGCTCCGGCCCCCTCACCTGCAGCCCCTCCACCTGACGGTCACAACCAAGGGGAAAAACCTCCTTCCCACCCACAGGGGTTGGTCTCCCTCCATGCCAAGGAGCCTTTCATTCACTCTTGATGTGACTGAACAAAAAGCCAGGAGAAGTCGCGAGAGCCGGTTTCTTTCTTTCTTTTTTGTTTGAGACAGAGTCTCACTTTTTCACTCTCGGTAGAGTGCGTGGCATCATAGCTCACAGCAACCTCAATCTCTTGGGCTCAAGCAATTCCCTTGCCTCAGCCTCCCAAGTAGCTGAGGCTACAGGTGCCTGCCACAATGCCCTGCTATTTTTGGAGACAAGGTCTCGCTCAGGCTGTGAGCTCAAGCAATCCACTATCTCGGCCTCCCAAGAGCTAGGATTACCGACATGAGCCACTGTGCCCGGCCTGATAGCCGGTTTCATTGTGGCAACTCTCAGGGACAGTGTCCAGCCTGGCTGCCTGCAGAAGTAGGGGTTGCAGGTAAGATGCGGGCGAGTGAGCCTGGCCCACCCAGCGCTGCATGGGGGCACTTCAAGCACATGGGAACGAGGCAACTCGTGATCAGACTAATAAGCCGTGACCAGCAGTGCTGATCTTTATGCACAAAGAAGCAAGATGCCCCAAACCCCTAGTTGGGAAGGGGTTGTACACAAGTGTTCAGACATCGTCATGTGGGACGCCAACACTGGCCATCATGCACAAAGATTATTCTTGAATAACTCTGCCAGTCCCAAGTGATGTGAAGTTATTCACAGTGCAAATTCCATGCGTCCTAAGGTCGTTACCCTGAAAGTGGGCTGGGAGGGTCCCAAAATGCTTGGCACCCTTAAGGGTGTCCCACCACGTGCAATGGCACCTTCAGAGTCCTGGGGATGCTCTGTGGTATCTCCTCCCTGGATTTGTTAAGGTGACCTTGAACTTGCGTTGTTCAGGACATAGGAAAGGTGTACCTGGGATATGGCTTTCAGACACCAGTGCACTACATACCATGGAACAGACCCCCTGGGTGTGGAGCTCGGCCCTTTACCTGTTGGTCAAACACCCCAGGGAATGCTGTGAGCCCTGAGATTTGAGACTCGCATCACAAGACTATGTCGCTGCTCCCACAGGGCGTGGCAGGGCCGGGCATTAGCAGAGCAGGGTCCAGTGGTGAGGCACGTCAGCTGAGAACTGGGCAGCTCGCAAGCCTGACTTGGGGGGGTGAGGACCTTCGGGGTGGGAAGACAGAGCCAGAATTATGGAATTCTCTCTTTCCCTCCCTTTTACCTTCCTCCTCTGCCCCTTCCCTCTCCCAAATTGTAAATCGGGAATGGAGCCCCTAGGCCTGGTGGTCGTGGAATCTTCACGGTGGGTCTCAGATTCATAATAAATGACTAGCAGAGTGCCCTGGGAGTTGGGAGCGCTGTGTGAGTGTGGGTCATGTGTGTTCCGTGTGGCTCAGAAGTCTCTGTGTGTGGATCATGCACGTGGATTGTGTGTGCCGCTCTGAGCCTCCTCCATCACAGCCTTCACTCCAGCAGCCCCAGGCTGAACATCCTCCTGATCTCAAGAGCCCAGCACGCGTGTGGCCTCCTGAGCCAGCCCCTCCGCCCTGTGCTTCCTCCCACCCTGTTCAGCCCCTTCCTTCTCCTGCCCACAGCGTGTCCCACCCAGGAGCCAGAGCAGAGGCCCCTCGGGGCGGCCCACCTGGGAGCAGGGGCCCACAGTGTGGCCAGAGGAAGCCGGGAACACCTGGGCTCCTTCCCTGCATCCTGCCTTACTCTCTGGCTCTGAAGATGCCCTGCTCATCCAGCTCCTCACAACAGGTGAGCACAGAACTCATCATGGGAAGTTCTCGCAGGCAGAACCCAGGTGCCACAAGGGTCTTTGGCATTTTGGGAAGTCACAGGTGAGCTTCCGGAAGCAGGCGCCATCTGTGCTGGCCACACAGGCTGAAGCAGAGGATGACCAGGGAAGACCTGTTCACAACGTGGGGCAGAGCCCAGTACAAGTGGTGGCAGGGTCTTTGCTACCTGGGCCTGAGAGTGGCCATTGGGGAGGGTTCCTAACCTTGAGGGACAATGAGCACGAGCCACCCACCCTGGTCCAGTTCCCCAGTGTCCCGCCAGGGCCTCAGCTGACTATAAGGGCTGGACCTGGGGGACCACCCACTATGCTGGGGTCTTGGGCCAAGTGGAGGGTCTGCAGGGGCCACAGGAGCATCCTGAAACACCACATGGCTCTAAGGAAAGGCGGGAACTGCCCACAGGTGAATTACAGCAGCCCCACCTGGTCCCAGGCCCTGCCCTTCCCTCCTTGCTGTGGGATTCAGCTCCCATCCCCACCAGCTCCTCCTAAGCATTCTCCTGACAGCAGGCTGCCAGGCGGGAGTCTCAGCACCAGGAAAGGCTGCAGACGTGCACTCACTGTCCAGCACTGCTGCTGAGCTTCACCTAGTGCTCGAGCAGCTCCCTCACGGTCCAATGCCTGTGCCCAGCTCAGGACCCTGCGTGCTGAGTGACAGACAGAAGCCACTGCCTGTCTCACGGCCCACATCGGCCCAAGCACCTGTCCTGACGGGAGTGGGCTTCCCTCCCATGGTGGTCAGCATGGGCAGAGCCCCGCACACCCAGCTGTGCTTCCTCCCAGGGGCCCTGGCATGCTGGCCCAAGGCCTCAATGCCTAAGAATGAGGAGGTGCCCCCGACCCCCAGGAATGGGTGTTCTCCTGCTAACAATCCCAGGATGAGCCTGCAGATTGGAATCAGGGCCGGGGAGAGACAGAGCAATGTCCACGGTACAAGAAAGGCTTGTCCAGAGTGACACATCACCAAGCCCGTCTGTCCCAGCACCGCTGTCAGGACAGACACACGGGATGGATCGTGCTACACGGAGATGCAGACTCCCCGGGCAGGACGGATGCCCCACCTCCCTGGGAGACGGAGCACAGTGACGGATGCTCTGCTAACAGATCAAAGAGGGATGGGACGAGCCAGGAGCCACCACCACGCTAATGTGTCTTGCAGGGAGCTGGAGATTCTAATCTCAGCAATTGACTCATTCACATCCGTCTTTCTGTCCCCCACCGGCACCCTGGAGAACAGACAAGCCATGTACCTCAGGCGGCTGGTGGCATGCTGGGTGTGGGCGGGTATGCACGTTGGGTGTGTCTGTGGATGTGGTTGGGTGTGTTGGGTGTGGGGGTTTGGGTGTGTATTGGGTGGGGTCAAGTGGGTGTGGGCAGGGGGGTGGTTGGGCGGGTTTAGGTGGGTGGGTTTGGGTGAGTAAATGTGGTGGGTGGGTTTGGGTGGGTGGGTGTGCTGGGTGGTGCCCCAAGAGGTTTTTGGCCACTGCCTGCTGTAGGCCACTCCCCATGTGGTCCATGGGTGCAGGAGATCCGTGGGGTTCTTTTCACGTCTGGCCTCTGCACACCCATGGTGGTGGTGGTCAGGGTAGGGAGGCAGGTGACAAAGCCCACAGTCTCCCCAAGTGCCACTCCCTCAAGCTGCAACCTAAACAGAGGTCTGGGAACCTGCTATTTTCCAGATGGGATTTTCCCTGGGAGAGAGCCAGGTGCAGAGAAAGGGTGCTCTGTGCTGGTAAACACATGGTGGCCACCACAGAAGTATCTGCAGGGCACTGAGGCCATCTCATCTGCCCACAGGTGCCCACTAGCATCAAGATTAATGCCAGAGTCAGAGATGTGGGACTTTGTGTCCAGGGTCAGCAAACTATGACTAGGAGCTCCAGGACTTTGACCTCACTGGCTGGGCAGATGACAGACATGTGGGCCCCGGGAGTCATGGATCTGCAGTGCTCTGAGCCTGGTCCAGGACCCAGATCACAAACCCAGTAGGTGTTTACCCCAGTGGCCACCGTGAGCTATTCCCAGAAGAATAGCAAAGTGAAATGAACTTTTTGCCTAGAATCTCAGTAATGACCGTCCATTATCACAACTGGCCCCTTCCTGGTGGACCTGGAGACCCTCACTGCACACATCAGTTTCTGCCTTTGCAAACTCTAATGTGTTTGCTCCTGGGCCTGCTGGATCGTAGCACCACTGATAGGCGACTTAACCCACAGGAATCTGAGAGCAAAGCATACAACTGCTTCCTGCAGGCTTGGAGGGGGCCTGCCCCAGCCTCCCTGACAATGTCCAGCAGCTGCTGGTGAGCGTGGCCTCCCCTGGCTCTGGGCATCATCACTCCAGCTCTGCTCCGTCGTTATTCCTGTGTGCAATCCTCTGGGACCAAATACCCTCTTTTATGAGGGCACCAGTCACACTGGATCGGGGTTACACTTCTCCAGTATGATCTTGTTGTAAATAATCACAGACACAGTGACCTCTGTCTCCAGACAAGGTCACAGCAGAGGGGCTACAGACCAGGACTCCAGCACAGGCATTTATGGAAGACCCAGCTCAGTCCGCAGTGCTGTGTTGGGAAACCTCATCATCAGCTGTCTTGACCGGCAGGTCTCAACCGTCACTGCCGGCTTCAGCAGAGCTCTGGATCCAAGCAGGAGGTCATGGCCAAAGCCCAAACTGCTTTATTTTAATCTTGTTTCTGTATCCTTCCACTATTTGCAGGAACATTGGGGGAACTCCTTGGCACCTAGGAACTGTCTTCTGACTGGCTCTCAGTCCTCTGTCTCTGTCTTCTGCTTGCCCTTCGTCCCAGGGTCAACCTCATTAACCTCACTCACATTCTGATGTGACTGATCACTTCTTTCCCCTCACTGCTCTGTGTAGGACCAGCCCTAATAGGTGCTTAGTAAACGTTTGCTGAATGAAATAATCGACCGATTACTAATGAATATTTTTGCTATATCTAACATTGATGATTTAGAAAAAGATTCTAACTCAACACAGACGCAGTAAATAACTAAACTGGGAGAGTTATGGGGTCAACACATAAGAAGTTTAGAAGTCACCATTCAGTCCCAATGAAACAAGTAAAAAGCCAAACAAACTGAAAAACCAACAATTCTTCTCAGACTCATCAGAGAAGTGAGGTTACAGAGCAAACCATTGCTCCCCAAATTGTAGACACAGACAATTGGATGCAGAGACGCAACAGGCCTGAGGAGAAACCCCAGCTGGAACCAGTGCTGGGTGGGAAGCCTTGGCCTGCAGCTGGTGGACTGCTGAGGACTTTGTGTGCACAGATCTGACAGTCATAACCCCCAGGGGACCCAGTCGTGGAAGGCACACTTCCCTGAATCCTTCCTTTAGGTCCTACCAGGTCCTCACAGCAAAGAGCAGAGAAAAGTCCCCTGGTGCTTTTGGCAGGGGAGGAGCAAAGGAACCTTTCTGAAATACTCCAGATCACCTGCTGAGAGAAACAACTAAGCCGATCTCACCTGCTGGGACTTTATCAGAGGCAGGCCCTCCTGGGGAAGGGGAATGCCCAACTCCAGCCCTATTTATTCATCCTGTCCCACCTAAGACGGGGACACCTGAAGGGCCCACCTCTGGGACCATAACTCGCCTCCCTTCTCCCTGCATCTCCCACCACTTTGCTAAAGCCCTGCTGACAGCAGCTCCCTTACCCACACACTGTATCCACCTTTCAACACAAAGTTACAAGGCACACCGATAGGCCAAAGGGCTGGACCAGCATCAGAACAAGTGTCCCACACGGCGGGAATGTTGGACTTACCAATCCTGGTGATGATTAATACTATGAAGACTTTAATGTGAAATGTTGGCAACATACAAGAACAAATGAAGAACGGAAGCAGGGAGACAGGAATTCTGACAAAGAATTAAAATATGGTAGAGATCAAAAACACCACAGCAGAAGTGAAGAGTGACTGTTACAGGCTCAGTGTCAGACTGGTTGTGGCCGAGGAAAGATCGGAGCTTGAGCAGATGACGATAGAAATTTTCACAGCTGAATAGCAAAGAAGAGAAAAGGTTAGAAAGAAAAGAATAGACTACCCCAGAACTGTGGGGTAACTTCAAAGGGGGTCGTATATGACTAACGAAAATACCAAGAGGAGAAGAAAGAAAGAAGAAAACGTAGGTTATCACGACTGAGACTATTTACTCAGATTAATGTTGGAGCCCCAACCACAGAACCTCGGGCGTCTCGGAAGCTCAGAGAGCTTGAATCAGTGTAAAGGACAGAGACAGGCGTGAAAAGAGTGAGACGGAACATCATGAAGGCGTGAGGGAAAAGTAACCCAGAAATCTAGAATTCTGCCCCCTGTAAAGCTATCCTTGAAGAGGGAAGAAAAAATAATGACCTTCTCAGAGAACAAAAAATGACCTGTGGATCGTGGACCCGTCTTGCAGGAAATGTTGCTGAACAGTTCTTGAGCGAGAAGGACAATTATGTCAGGCAGAGCCTTGGATCTTCACAGAGAAGGAAAAGACATTAAAGAAGAAATAAGTGATATCTCAGGTGGTTTCGATTCAAGTTTCTCAGACGATTCGGGACGATGGGCATTTTTTCAAGTGTTTCTTGGCCATTCGTCTGTCTCCTGTTCAAGTTTCTTGCCCACTTACGAATGGGGCTGTTGGCTCTTTTCTGGTGGATTAGAGTTCTCTGCAGATCCTACCTTCTCCCATTCTGAAGGCTGCTTGCCTTGGTTGTTGTGCCCTTAGCTGTGCAGAAGCTTTTCAACCTGATCATGTCCCGTTTACTTATTTTTGATGCTGCTGCAATTGCCAAGGGGGTCTTCTTTATAAACTCTTTTCCTATGCTGATTTTGTCTAGTTTTCCCTACACTTCCTTCCGGAATTGTGATTGTTTTCTGTCACTTTTTTGTAAGTCAATTTTTTGTAAGTGGTGAGAGGGGCAGGTCCAGTTTCAGCCTTCCACATGTGGGTAAGCACTTGTTCCAGCACCACTTATTAAGTAGGAATTCTTTTCCCCAGTGTATGCTTTTGTTTGGTTTGTCAAAGATCATATGATGATATGTGGTGTGTTTCATCTCTAGGTTCTTAATTCTAAAAGTAGAACTTCCATTTGATCCCAACAGAAAAGAAATCATTTTACCATAAGGACATTTGCAATAAAATGTTTATTGCAGCTCAATTCACAATTGCCAAGTGCCCATCAACACATGAATGGATTAATAAACTGTGGTATATCATGGAGTATTATTCAGCCAAAAAAATGACGGAGTTTATATCTTTAGTATTTACCTGGGTGGAGATGAAACACCTTCTTCTTAGCAAAGTATCACAAGAATGCAAAGGCAAGTACCCAATGTACTCAATGCCAATATGAAATCAATAGGTAAACAACTACACACCCACAAGAGGAAAACACAATTGAATTCAGATGGGGGGAGGCAGAAGGGGCAAAGGAGACAGGGGTAACACCGGGTCCCCAGAGACCCCATTGGTGGCACAACTGTGGAACTCTCCAGTCTTTTCCAGGGAGAAGGGACAGGGGGATTAGTCAGCTCTCGCCAAGGCTCACAATGTCAGGGTATATAGCACACTCCCTGGGTGAAAGGCTCAACTACAACTTGAACTTTACCTAATAAATGCAAACAATGTCATTTTACCTAATAAATAAACAATATAACTTAATCATTTGTGCCCTCGTATTAATCTGAAATTTTTTTAAAAAATCATGATATCACTTCATACTCCATTAATGAATGTATATCTGATTTGACATTATTTAAGAATAATAATAAAAAAAAGAATAATAATAAATTGATCAGATAATTTCAAAAAAGCAAAGATTAAACAAAATATTTATTTTTTCATACTCTTAATTGATCTTATAATAACATTTTGGTCAAAATAATAGTGTAATAGCAAAATAATAGCAATAAAGCAATGCTTAGAGGATAATTGTTAGCACTAGTTGCATATTTTAGAAAAGAAGAAGAAATACCTAAAATCAATAATCTAAGTTGCCATGAGGGTCCTCATTCCAGGCCAACTGGAGATGCCCAAACCCTGGTCTCAGAAGAAGAGACTCACCTGTCTCTGGCCCCTGTCCCCCACCATCCCCCACACACACACGCAGACCCCTCGCAGCCTCCACAAGGGGGCCTTTTGCTCTCCTGCTGCCCTGAAGTGCTCACTGTTATTGCTGCAGCTGGTTGTCTGGGCTGGCTATTTTGACTGGAGTGGGCAGTAGTCACATGGTCTCTGGCCCCTCCCTGGCCCCTCTGCCCCACTCCCCTCTGCTGTGCAACTTTGTGGACTCTGCTCTCAGAGGACATTGGATGGAGTTTCCGTCCCCATCCTTGCATGGGCTGGCCCCATCCTTGCATGACTCTTTTTGACCACTGGAACATGCTGGAAGAGAATTCACAGACCCTGGCCTCAGAGGTCCGGGAGTCAATGCTCCTTACCCTGCCATGCAGGGCCCACCTGTCAGCTGGTTATCAGTGCCAAGGCCTTGACCCACGGACAGCGCAGCACAGAGACCTCTACCCAGAGCAACAAGGCACAGGGCGCCTGCTGCAGGGTGGCAGGTGGCAGTGTCAGCAGACACGCTCCCAGCAAATGCAGGGCTCGGCACCTGGCTTTGAAGTGGGGGCCTTCAGAAATGCCTTCTCCTGTGTCCACACACCTCCCAGAGGGACTGCCCCTGGACAGGACAGAGCCGCCCTGACTACTACAGCCCTCCCTCTCTAGCCAGCCCCACAATAGGGACAGCTGACCACAGCAGCTGACCAGAACATGACCTCCAAGCTCAGTTCTCATGAGCATGCAGAGCCAGGGAGGTCTTGACGTCCCAGCAATGTCCCCAACACAGGTCAAAGCTGGCCAATCCACCTTACACCTCATGCCCTCCTGTAGGTAACACCAAGTCCTCAGGGACGCCATTGGTGGCAAACTGTGGGACTCTCTAGTCTTTTCCAGGGAGAAGGAACAGCAAGGGCCTCAGTCCTGGGAGACACTGTGGATTCCCCAGCCCTGGGGCAGGGTCCCTGACCTGGTGGGAGGAAGACTGCCCTGGGGCAGGGTCCCTGAGTGGGGGCTGGAGCAGGCGGAGGGGCCAAGCTATGGAGCTGACAGAGGGCAGGGCCTGGCTGGGTGAGCAGTGAGGAGTGGACTTTCCCTTAGAGCCATTGAGCCCCCTGGGGAGCCCAGCCAGTGAAGGACAAGCTCTGGGGTAAGGTTTACCAACCGTCCTGTGGGCCCAGGCAGGTGAGTGGCCTAAGGGGAGGGTCCAAGGGTGGGCAGCCTTGTACAACCCAGTTATAGCTCCGGGGCTGTCCTGTCCTTCCCCTCCACATGGACACCCTGGCCTACCCTCAGCCAGAACCCCCAGTCGTTCTGTGGTGCTCTCTCTGCTGTCCCCGCTCCTCAGCCACACTCCCGCCATTCTACACTGCCTGTCACAGCTGTCCTTGGTAAGGGGTCTTCCCTGATCCGCTTCTATCTGGCACCCCCCCGAGGCTGAAGGGCCAGGGGAAAGGAGGCTGTGCAGGGCCAGGGGGCAGCAGCTGGGTCAAGGAGGCTCAGCCCGCTGGCCCATGGGAGGGCAGGGGCACCTGACACCCACAGAGCCTCTGTGGGCCACTCCCTGGAGGGCAGCAGGTAGCAGGTCAGGGCAGGGCAGGACAGCCAGACCTGGAAGGTGGGTGACGCAGCTGGGATGTCTGGGCATCGGCACCTCGGGGGAGTCCAGGCTGGCAGGGCAGGGTGAGGGCACCCTCCCCACAAGGGTCCTCCTTGTCCTCCCTGAGGGTCAGCGTGGGCTTCGGAGCCCTCAGAGGAAGTCGGTCTAGTCCCAAAGCATCTTCCAGAGGACCGAGGCTCACTGTGACAACACCAGCCTCACAGACCAGTGCAGGCCAGTGTGCACAGTGCCCAGGCTCTGAGTCCTTGAGTCTGCCCCTGGTTTCAAGGAATGCCCTGGCCCCCTGGACACCTACATTGTTTCTGCCCCTGCAGACCCTGAAGGATTCCTGATCGGATACTCAACTTCAGGAGACGTTCCCTGCCTTGGCAGTAACTGGAGATGTACTTGGAGGTCACCTAGGGGATGGCCACGAGGCTGAATCACCTATCTCTATTCTTGTCTCAGCCACGCTGCTTCTGGACGGTCCAGCACTGTATGGCCAGCAGGCAGCTCCACTCCCCAGGGCCCTGGTTCTGCCCGGCTGCCCCTGAGTGGATGTTTCCCTGCAGGACACTGGTTCAGAGCCTTCCCAGGACACCTGCCAGGCACTGTAGGTCTGTGGCTGAGGATGTACACGGAGAGGATAAGGTCCCACCAGCGTTGGGGAGGCAGACTCAAAGTTGGGGGGGCATGCTGGAGCCCGTGGAGACGGGTCCCTCCACATGGGGCCTCCTCCTTCTCCCACCCGTGCTCCCACATGTCCACTCCACCACCTCTCCCCGGGAAGGGGCCGCCTCCTGGACCCGGGCCTTCCTCCCCCACCCATCTCCCACCCTCTTGTGAACTGCGTCCCTGGCATAGGGCATCTGTTCCAGGAGGGTGCTGCCCTCCCGTCTCCCCAGTCAGAGAGCAGAGGGGCCTCCACATCCACACACAGCTCCTTCCAGAGACCAGGACAGCTGGGCACAGAAGATGCACAGCTCTGAAGACCAAACTGTGAGTGAAGCTACGTTCATTCTCTCCAGTCTGTGAAGTCCATGAGAGCACCAAAGGAAGGAACAGAATGCGCCCTGCACTCCCGCCCACCGACACCAGCCTGCCCGGCTAGCAGGGGGCCCAGGGGGCACAGGGCACACCCTCACCTCAGCAGTGCTGCCCTGTCCCAGGCTGTCTCCTGAGATGCCCCTCACAGCTACGGCAGCAGATGGCATCACCCCTCTCACATCTCAGAGAATGAAGATCACAGACACAAGCTGACTTGCTCAAGGTCACGACCCAGAAACGTGAGAGATAGGGTCAGGCACATTCGTGGGTGACAGCTATGCTCCTGCACATGAGCCGCCTGGCCCTCACCCAGGTCTGCAGGCTGGATGCCCCAGAGCCCTCGGAGACACTGGTGAGCTCAGTGTCTGAGCCACCAGCCACCTGTACACAGGCTTGGTCTGGCCAGAGCTGGGCGTGGAGATCCCAGCCACCCTCTCTCACCCATGCTGCACTCCAGCCCCATTCAGTACCCAGGCCGGGCACGTCTCTGGTGTAGCCCACATCTGTCTTCCCTAATGTGATATTTTTTAAGAGAGAGAATAGTAAGGAATGAGGAAAAAAAAAAAGACTAAGGAGATTCCAGAGATAAAAGGCACATGTGGGTGACAAAGAAACTGTGACAGTCCGATTTTATTAATGGCTCACCCATATGCATCCAGGGGATAATTAACTATTCACAGGTGAAATTAGCTGATAGGAGTGGCTGTCTCAGGCAAATCGGATGAGCTCCGATTATATCAGTAGTTTTCAACCAGTGTCCCTGGTTATCAAACCATCAAATAAATTTGTCCACTCTCTTCCTTTGGGGGGAAAAACTTTAATTATCCAGCCCGAGCGTATGGCAGGTCATCAATAAAACACAGTTATCAGGCCGCAGGTTCGGGAGTTTGACCGTTATCCATCTTTTATCTAAATAAACATTTGGGAAATGTCCTTAAAATTATTATAGATACTTTGCCCCTGCCCCCAGTGGAAATTTCCAAATGGAGAGGCTGCATTGCGCCACTCCGCCCTCCCGGCCTCTGGCGGGCCTGGGACCCCGCGTGGGGCTGCGCCTGCTTTGATGGATCTAGCCGACCTGCACATGCAGATAAGGGGGCTCGCGCCTGGCGCGCCTCACTGTATATTTACCAGCCTTTACATCTCCTTTACTTTCATGCCACATGTATCAATGACAAATGCAGGAATCCGGCCGGCCCTGCAGTTTGCCTCTCCCAGGTGCAGCCATCGGAGAGAATTCTTTCACTAGAACAAAGAATGCATAAGGAGCCGCGTTTGTCACTCCCCTCCACTAAAGTGTGGCTGCTGTGCAGGGTGCATGGGACTGGGCGCTCCACCTCGCTGCACACAAACAGGAGATACAGTCGTGTAGGCGTCCACCCCGGTGTACTTAGTGGACACCAGGCAGGAGGGACAGAAACCAGTCAAGGCAAGGGGAGAGAGCCGATGCCATTTCCCTCCCTGGTCGCAGCAGGTTCTACCAACCGCCCCCGTCCGGCTCCCTGTGCAGCCACAGAGGCCGTAGCCGGGAGATAGTAAAGAAACATCATGAGAAAATGCATCCTCAGGACACTGCTGGTTGGGTTCATGAGTCTCATCTCTCTTCTCTCTGCTCTCTCAACAGTTTCCTAAACTGTGTCGAGGCGGAAGGTGCAGGAAAGCACGGCTGGTGGGAGATCTGCCACAGGGGATGGGTTCCGCACTGTCCGGGCTGGAGATGTGGGATGGAAGGATTGAAGCCCCTTCAAGCAGCTCAAACCACAAGGGCAGTTCATGCCAGAGAGGACCCCTAGTATGGGGGCTGCTTTCTCGTCTCACAGAGGTGTGACGGTGAGAGAAACTCTGGGTGCAGCCTCTGCCCTCGTTCCTTCTCCCCGCAACTTTCCTGAGCTTTGGGGCACCCGCTCAGGGTGGCCCTGAGGCCTCTGTAGCCCCTGCTGCCTATGAGTCAGAAATAAAGGCACTCTGTGGAGAAGGGTGTGCTCCATCCCCTGCACGCAGGCGGTTGGTGGGCGGGTGGGTTTGGCCCCCTGCTCCCTGCGGCTTGCATGGCAGTGATCTGATGAGGAGCGTGGCGCTTCACACTCACATCCCTTCAGTCCCTGCTCAGACTCCAAAGAGCCTGAAGACAAAGTCTGACTTTGCAAAATTGTCTGCCAAGGTGGGGAGAAGCCCTGCCCCCCACGGCTCCACCGTCAGGTACAGGCACAGCCTGGACAGGCCTAGGGTGGGCAGGCCCCATCCCGAGCACCCCGCAAGGAAGTCCTCCTACACACTCGTTCACACTAGTGTTCACATCCTTCTGATGGCGCCTCTCTAGCACTTAGAGACAGTTATGGATAATTTATTCAAGCAAGCATTGAGGAAGCTGGCTAGGGCTTGGCCTCGTCAGAGGATTCTGTCCCCCTGGTATCTAGAACTGCCCATTGCAACGTGGCACCTGTCCCCTGAGCCTGGTGTCTGAACTAACAGGTGCTGGCTCCAGAGACCTTGCACAAAAAGTGAGAAGAATGTGAAATGGCTCAAAAGTAACTGCACTGTAGTATATGCTGAATGGTCATATTGTGGTGATTCCTAGATGGAAGGAGGGAGGGAGAGGGAAGGGAGAGAGAGAGGAAAAAAGGGTAGAAAAGAAGGGAGGGGGAGAGAGAGGGAGACATGGAGAGGGGAGGGGAGAGGGAGGGAGGGAGAACAATGCTGAGCAGGGCCTGGGTTGTGGGCAGGTCTTTCTTTAGCTCCCCTCTGCTTCCTCTGACCTGATGCCCTTGGAGGGGTGAGCCATTTGGAATGGGACGTGGAAGACAGGTGTGGGAAAACCAATCTCAGCACAGTTCTTGGGAAAGTAAATTAAAATTGGAAGGAGAGAGGCAGAGATAAAGAGACAGGCTGTTGATCTGTCCAGGGGACCTGAGCTGCACATCTGTCCAGGGCTGAAACCGGCACCCAGGGAAGGGCATCTCTTTTTGAGATGAGGTACTTATCCCACTAGGTGGTAATGGGACAGGCAAGGATGTCCCTCCATACAGGACGTCAGAAAAACACAGAGGCGCTTGGAGGTGGACTTGAGGTGTCTGCAGTGGAGGCCTATTGGGGGGCGTGTCCAGTGCCTTGTGCCTGCGTAACAGGTGTGGCCCTGCCCAGCAACTGCTGCAGAATCGGTGGTGAGGGAGCCTGCTTGCACGTGGGCACAGATGGTTCAACCACCCCAAAGCATCCTAATACAGAGAGGAGACAGCAAACATCTGGCACAGGTGGGCGGGGCAGGCACGGCTGTGGACACAGCTCCCACATCTGCAAACAGAAATGGACCCTTGACCCTTGCCCTTCAGGCACAGCTCTTTTGAAGGGTACAATTTCCGTTCTTTCTGTAACCCCATCTTCCTAATAATGCTTCCCTTTAAAATCAATTTGACTTAAAATTATAGAGGCCTGTGAATTTGGAGTGTGTGCATTTCTGCTTCAGGCTTTCCTAGTTGTATCCTGGTATTTTCATGTCTACCTTTAAAGACTGCTTCTGCTTATGTGAATCATCTCTTATTTTGCAATTATAACCACTCTGCTCACTGCTTGATGCCTTTGGTGGTTATATAATTAAAGAGCAGAGACTTTTTCCCTTGGCTGCACAGGTGAAAAATGTTAGCTCTTTCCACACTTCAGAGACCCAGCTGCTACAAGCATTAAAAATTACTTAAAACATAAATTTATGGCATTGTGATCGCAATGGGTTATGTTGTTGTAAATGAATTGCATTGTAAATTGCTCTTTTAGATTAAAATGTGGCTTATTAGGAATGACAGGAAAATACAGAAGGAAGTCAGATTTCATAGACTTGTCTCCCAAAGCCCATCTCTAAATGTGACAGCAGAGGACGCCAGGAAGCTGTTGCCTAGCTTCCAGGGCTTGGGTGGACCCTGCGGCCTCCCTCCCTCTCCACTGCTCTGGATCTCCTGTCCTCCCACACAGCCCGAGCACATTGCTGAGGTGGGCAGCAGGTACGCAGAGGTGAGGT
The DNA here is from genome assembly GCA_963573935.1 of Arctocebus calabarensis. Taxonomy (NCBI): domain Eukaryota; kingdom Metazoa; phylum Chordata; class Mammalia; order Primates; family Lorisidae; genus Arctocebus; species Arctocebus calabarensis. Next base: position 15,226 of record CAUYON010076910.1, read on the forward strand.
AGACCCTGCCTCTCCCTCAGACGACGCTGGGTCTGATGGAGGACAGGCACCATGGCAGATGGTGGGAAGGGACAGTGACTTAGATGGGCACCAGAGGTGACAGCAAGAACAGTCAAGGACACAAAGGGGAGAATTGATTGACTGAGCTTGACTGATTAATCTTAGCCAGCAAATTGTTGAAACTGCAGAAATTTAGACTCTTGGTGTTAGGAGGAGCCTCCCCAAGGCACAAGGCAAACCTTCCTCAAGCAGTTATGGAGGAAGGTCCTCCAGCTAGACACTCCCAGGGGTGGAGAGCTCTCGCCTTAGTGACTAGCCCCTTCCATCAGGGACATAGATCCAGGCCTTCTCCCGTATAAGCAAGATCATGTATTCTGCTCGGACATTTTAACTTGAGAGTCTCTGGTGACTTGCAGGGAAAGGTTCACAGTAGTGGAAGAACGTGGGTTGAAGCATACCATGCTCAGAACAGCCTGGCACACGGGACCGAGGGAATTGAGGGAACAAGGTCGACTCTAATGGGGGCGTTTATCACAGGGCCCCCATTAAAAGGCCAGTACAGCTTCTTTAGAAGTTTGTGAGCAATAGAGTCAAATGATGCTAGAAGCGTTTTACATAGTAGGACAACTCATTTATCAAAGGGAGAATGAACCACAGAGAGAGGATACAGACTCATAGGGACTCTCGTAAATGTTTGTCCAATCCCCCATGATACACGCTAATGGCTCTGGACAAGATGCCCACTGTGGCCTTGCCCAGGCTCTGAGCATAGCTTCCTGGCCACCCAGCCCTTCCTCAGCCTAAACCTCCTAGCCTCTTGTCCACCTTCACAGGTCCTTCCACTTCCTGTCGCACTCTATTCCAGCTGCTTCACATGTGCATTCTAAAGTCTAGACGTAATAGTGGTGAAAATGCTCATGAATTTATTTCCAGCTTCCTCAAACACCTGTGCGGTGACTAGTCAGTGTCAGGCTTTTGTGAGGCACTGATGGTACAGAGGAAAACAAGAGGTTATTTCCCAAAGGAAGCCCCAGTTGAATCAAGAGAGCTGGAAAAAGTGAAAATACACATTTTAAAGAGCACATCAGTCATGATCCCAGTCTGTACAAGGGCTGTGGGTCCACAGTAAAAAGACCTATCTGAGGTGAGTGGAGTTGTAAAAGCCTTAGTAGGGAAAGGACCTTTAGACGCCGTCTGGGAAGATGTGCATGGCTTGACCAGAAGACTGGAACGGGGAAGCCCTCACCGGCAAGGGAGAAGCGAGAACCTCTGCACGGGGAGAGAGGTGAGATACACAGCGGGATATCTGTAGGGGATAGGTGCTGCCCGGAAGAAAGAAGGCACCAGCCTCAAATATTTGCTGACAATTCTTTCTCTGAACTCAGAGGACAGAAAATGAAGGGAATACAGAAAGTAAAAGAATTTAGATGTGTCTATCACATTTGTGGGCATTAAGGGAGTTTGCATTTTATATAAACAGCCTAAATAGTCTCTGGGTATTTATTTCCCCCCCTGAGAGACAGAAGTAGTAAAGCAGAAGGCTCAGGAAGGGCACCTTCTTGAAATAATTTTCTCTTGTCTTCCTTACTCAGTAATGCAATTGAGTTAAAAATGATCAAAACTCTGAGGTAGACTGTGTTAGGAAGGAAAATAGAGATTTTTTTGAATAACTCTGGTAAGCTGGAGAAGAGCACATCAATATGATACTTTGAGAGGGTGAGAAAACTATTTCAACAAAGGTAACTTTTACCTTGGCTCATTATTTACATTTGTCTGAATTTTTTCTCCTTTAAGATGAAACTAAAAACATCTTGAAAGATAGTTTTTCAGGGTATACAGAAATAGTTGACAATTATTTAGTCTCAGTACTTTGAAGGTGCAATTCCATCAGCTCCTGGCTTGCATATTTATTATGGAGAAGTCAGCGGTATTTCTAATTGTAGTAGTTTTTAAAATTTCTTTAACCAAAGAACTTTATTCTGTTAATCTTTTATTGATCTCTAATAAGTTCTTCAACCTATTTTTTCTCCAAATACTTTTAAGATCTTATTTATCTTTAAAGTTCACTATATTGCATTTAAGTGCAGATTTCTTTTGATATACTTTGTTTAGATTTGTACTTCTGAATCTTATTTGCAGTTTTCATCAATTTTAGATAATTCTTAGCCATTAACTCTCTGTATTTTGACTGCCCCTCACCTTCCCAATTATATACTATGTGAATTCCAATTAGATAACATATCCGGCCTTTGTACCTTTAATATCTTTCAGACTCTTTTTCATATTTAAAAAATTTCTTTGAATCTATGTTGTGCTCTGGGTATTTTTTCATATTTTTCTTCTAGCCAAATTACTCTCTCTTCATCTGTGTTAACTGTTCTAGTTAGCTTATCTACGAAAGTTTTATCTCTGTGGTTATAGTTTTACATTTGTGTGATTATTTCATTTGCAGTGTATGTATATCAATAGTTGTTCTCAGATTTTTTCTATCAAATAAATTTTATATTGTAGCATTTTATTTTATAGCAGCTTTCTTGAGGTATACTTGACATATAATAAATTGCAAATGTTTAAATTTATAATTTAACATGTTTTGATAGATACATAAGATCTTGAAACCATTATTACAATTAAAATAATGAACATATCCACAGTTTGCTTATGTGTTTACTTATTTATAGACATTTGGTTTATTTCCAATTTGACTATGACAAATAAAGTTTCTATGAACATTTAAGTGCAAATTTTCATGTGGATATGTGTTTTCATTTTTCTTGAGTAAGTACCTAGGTGCAGTACCTAACTGAATTATATGCTAGCAGTATGTTTAACTTTTTTAAAAAATGCTATATTTATTTTTCAAATTGACTTCACTAGTGAACTTTCTCACCCTTTCAAAGAACAAATTACAATATTTCTACTAATATTTCTGCAAAAACTCTTCCATAAAATTAAGGAGAGAATTTTTTCCTAATTCATTCTTAAGGTCTTACCCTAATAACAAAAGCATACAAAATCTTCTTATAGGGACTGGCTTTAGCTTTCTGTCAGCAAGCAAGGGAGCTCCTCCAGGTTCACTGCAGATTTGGGGGTATATTTGGGACTTCTCACAACTCTGTGTGGAATTTATATGTTAAACAAACATACATGCACCCACTACTAAACCAAAACACAGAAAATTGGCCTTACCATTTGGCATGTCCTAAGCATCTTCCCCGCAGAGACAATCACCATCCTGACTGAGTCAGTCCCCTGTTTCCTTTTTGTATTTGAAACACTTTTACGTGTGTCCTTTTCCCCCTTACAGTTAAGGTCTTGCTGTGCTGTCTGGGCGGGAGTGTGGTGGCTACTCCTAGGCACAACTGCAGCTCACTGCAGCCTGGAACTCCTGGGCTTGAGCCATTCACCTGCCATGGGACTACAGGCATGTGCCACCAGCAAGTCTCTTCGCAAAATAGACTACTTAATGTTGAAGTGCAGCATGGCGAGCAGGTGTCTTCTCGCAACCATGCTTCCACTGCCATAGCCAGGCCCAGAGAAGGATGGCTGAACACCCAGGTCTGTGCCACCCAGCATCTTCAGATCCCAAGACCTTGTCAGGGCAAGTCCTGAAAACAAAAGGCAGAGAAAGGACCTAAAAGGACTAAATTTTATAATTCAGGTTGATTCCTTTCAGAAATCACACAAAAATGTCTTACTTTTGTGATTGTTATGAAAATACACAGCCTTATGTACCTGCTTCCAGGGTCTGGTAGGGGCTCATGCAGGACCCACTTTGCAGCACTGTCCCTGGGGGCTCACAGCCATCGGTGTCTGGCTGGACTCTATGTGGACTCAACAGTGTATGCCTGGCAGTGTTGTGGGCCTCAGGGCCTTCCTTGTCCCCCTACATCATGTGGGGTGAGGGAATGTCCCCCACTCACCCAGGAGCAGAGTGTGGAGGCCATCTGGGAGTTTACCAGCATGGAGTATGTGGCAGCCCTGGTCTCTCTGTCCTGGAGCAAGAGGATTGTTCAAGAGCAATGGAGTTTCTCCCTTTGGGTCCTTCTTCCTCACCTAACTGATCACCATGTGTATCTGGAAACACCTTGTTCTGGGAACAACGCTTTCCCATAGGCAGGGTCTCTGTGAGTCGGACGTCTTGTTCCCTGTGCCTGCCTGTGTCTTGTTGTTGAGATATTCTTCTGTTTTGGTGGCCTTTGCCCTGAAGCGGCTCTTTGAGACAGAATGTGTGAATGACAAATATTTTGAAACCATACATAGTGGAAATGTCTTGTTTCTTTCCTTGTACCCAAGTAATATTATAGTATGACTGGGTATAAAATTTCCTTCAGAATTTTGAAGGCATCTTTTTCACTTTCTTTTTGTTTTGGGTGTTGCAATGAAAGAGTTCTGAAGCTATTTTGATGCTCAGCTTTTCTTACAGAGGGTTGCAGACTCACCTTTATCCCAAGGCCCTGATGGTAGAGTACCTGATCAGAGACACTTAATAGACTTTTCAAACTGAAACATGTCTGTAAATTCTAGGAAATTCTCTTGAGCTATTTCATTGGTGATTTCTTTCCTTCTGTTTTTTTTTTTTTCTTTTGCTTGATTTTTCTTTATTGAACTCCTATTATTTAAATGTTGCCCTTCTTGGTATCTTTTCGGCTTTTTTTTTTTTTTTCTGTGATAATGCCTCAATTTTCATCACCCAGACATTCTATTTTTTTCTTCGTTTCTGCTTGTTTCCCAATTTGTTTTTTCTTGCAGAATGGTCCTTTTCCTATGTTTTATTTTGTTTCATTCTCTTTATTTCACTGAGAATATTAATAATAATTTTTAGCATTGTTTTGCTTTTAAGTTTTCTGTTCCATAAATGATCTGTTTCTCCAAGTTATTCCTTTATGCTTATTTCTTTTGGTCTTTTCTCAGACATTTGTTAAAACCTAATCATGACTAAGAGTGAGGGCTGAACACCCGGGTGGGTGCTTCAGGACTTGAGTAAACTATTCCTGGTGACCTCAGAGCTAATGGAGTTCCCCTGGGAAGATGCTCCCACTTGCAGTAGGCTAAATGGTAACCCCAGAACAGTATGTCCACACTCTCATTCCTTGAACTGTGAATGTTACCTAATTTGGAAAAATGGTCATTTCAGATGTACTTAAGGACCCTGAAATTAGGCTATTATTCTGTGTTATCCACATGGACCCTAAATGCTATTGCAGTGTCCTTGAAGAAGAGAGGCAGAGAATAGGCAGAGGCATGGGGGGCACATGATGGTCAGACTGAGAGGGATGCCCCCCCAAGCCAAGGAGCCTGGACTAACACTGAGGATTCTCCCCAGGGCCTTCAGAAGGAGTGTGGCTCTGCCCACACCCTGTGTTGGACATCTGGCCCCTGACCTGCAAGAGAGTAGTTTCTGCTACGTTAAGCCACCTGGTTGGTGGTAACTTGTAGCCTCCTACCACCACACCCCAGTGTTCTCCAAGTGGTGAGACCCCATAGTGCAGGGGGCAGGTCAGGGAGGGGGATCCCGTGGGGAATCCAGCACTGCCATGGGGAGCATCAGCTTCACCCAGCCACATTCCTGAGTTCTAGCCCTTTCTTCCCTTTCTTCCCTTTCCTCCCTTTTTCTCCCATCCCTTGGTGTTGCTGCTCTGCCACTTCCTGACAGGTCTGTGCCATGAATCGGCAGTTCCAGCTCTGAGCTCCCGGCTCGCCATGCTCCCACTCTGAATTCTCCTCCTTGGCTCTCTTCTCCTGCTTCCCAGCTCCCAAGGTCCCGCTGCTGTTCACCTCTGTTCACCCATTCCCTCCATTAAATCAGGTCTGTGGGCTTCATGACAGGTCTTCCCTGCCATTTTTGTGGCATTTCAGAGGACAGGAGATGAGCTGAATGTGCTCAATCTGTGTGCCGAGCCTAAAAGTGACAGTTACAGGATTCATCAAAGGTGCTACTTACTCTGGAAAACACTAAGCTCCTGCACAATGTTAGTAAAGGCTGTGAAACAATTCCAAGGACTTCTACAGCATCACCATGTCACCATTGTGATATTAAGTCTCTGTGTCTATGGCCAACTAAGCCACAATAGAAACCCACAATACGTGTGCATACCAGGCCAACACATGATTTGTAACCAAACACAGTCTCCTAAGTTTCAGCACAGCAGGTGCTTTCTCTGACCACACTGAGGCCATCACCTTTACCTGCCACTGTGCGTGGCTGAGGATGCCCCACCTTCCCAGTGGCAAGGCCTTTGGACCCTCCATGTGAGCTCTGCAGGGCCCACCATGTTGGCAGAAAGGGTTCAGCCCAACCAGGGGCTGCTCTGGCTTATCATTCTGGTCCTGGGCTTTCACAGCTCCCTAGTCAGGTAACTTCAGGCATTCCCAAAATGTGTCAACAGCACAGTGCCCAGAACACTGAGGACTCTGTCTAGCTGCAGACTGTGGGCTCAGGACTGCTCCATGGCCACTGGGTCACATGTCCCTGCCATCTCAACCCTGGCTCAGCAGACAGGCCTGGGCAACTGCATGCTGGAGAGGCCATACTTGCTGTTGTCCATCACACTCCCACCTGTCACCGCTGTACCCAGGAAGGCTTTCTGGTACAAGTCAGCCACATGGCCAAGCCGTGGCCTGATGGGGTGACTCTCTGCCACTTTCACTGCCCACTACCCCTGTGTGTTCACCCTTTGACATGGAACCCAGCCACATGTGGGGAGCACTTCTGTTCCTTAAGTTGTGGGGAGCCAGACTCACCCAGTAGGGGTGTGCAGGTATTTGAAAGACCAAGAGAGGTTCACGTTCATAAGCCCAGGGAGCCTGTGGGAACAGGACTGGCTCAAGTCTTACAGACTCCAAGGCCATCCATTTAGGTGGAACCCCAACAGAGGGAGGTGGCACCCGCAGACCTCTAGGCACTGACACAGCCATCAGGATTAGAGAGAGCGCCAGTCACAGATGGGACAGGATGGAGCAAAACAGTAACTGTAGCCAGTGATGACATTTCAAAGGAGAAGCAGGGCCCCTGTCATTTCTGCTAGTGCCCCTGGAAAATGAGACTTTCTGGTTAAAATAATAGCATTCATTCATGGAGGTCATTCAGCAGACCTTTAGAGGAAGAGGGCAATGAACCTGAACACTTTAGGGGCACTGCCCTAATTGACTTTGCATATAGTCAGTGGCATTAGACTATGAAACCTCTTTCTCTGTAGGTGTCACCTGCCCATCAAAGTTCTTCCTTATTTAGACTGAGTTTCCAATAGTAAAAGTCATTCATTAGCCCTAAATACACGTTTCTTTGAGGAGTCTCTCAAACTTTCCTTGAGAATAACATGGAATAATTAGCGCCGAAAAGAAAGTTGTCAAAAGCAGCTGCTGGACGGTTTGCTGTGTAAATACACTTTCTGGCTCGAGTTCCAGGTTGGTCTGGTCTGCAGTCATGTGCATTCAGGAAAGACTTAAGTGTATTTAAGATAGATATGGATCTGTGCAAGGGTGCTTCTATAAACACAGGGTTCAATTACATTCTGATTGCTATTTCAAGTGCAGAACCCAATCTTGAAAGAGGCCACAGTCATGACATGACTATAAGTAAGCAGGTAAGCCAGAGGGTCATGATTGTGCCCTAGAGAAGAGAAAACAATTCATCAGGGCTGCAGAGATGGGTGGGTTGTGTTCGGCCACTCTGCAAAGGTATGGAGCCAAATCCCCAACATCACGTGGGCGTCAGACTCCACTCTTGGCCCCCTGGAATCTCCCCTTGACTTCCCACCTCAGTGCCCTCTGTGCAAAACTGGGCACTGGTTTCTCTGGCTGCTGAGTGACTTTTGTTTCTCCTCGCCTTTGTTAAACAATTCTCTCTACAGTGGTCCTGGCAGACCATTAGGATCAAAGAGATCTGAAGTCAATTAACCCTATTTTTGAACCCTGAGCATCTGATGTAATTTTAAGTGATGCAGCATAGCTCAGAGCTTCTCATCTGGCCTCAGCCTGAGGAGTTTAGGGCTCAGTGCCAACTTGCCCTGACCAAGAAAGCCTTCCCACACAGCCAGACCCCAGGGCTGGCACACTATCTGGTTCTTTCAGAGTCTGGGCTGCCTGCTTTGGGAATCTCTGACTGGCCCTGGACTGGGTCAGCCACCTCAGGACTCACACAGCCCTGCATGGCCTAGTCCCAGGACTCTGTGGCAGATACTAATAGCAGCAGACTATTTCCATTTCTCAAGTCCATTTCAAATTAATAAGAATGTCTGCTTCTGTTTTTCATCCACAAAGAGATTCCCTTTGCATATTCATTTAATGTTAAATTGATGGATTAAATTATACCGAGTTCAAAATCAATCCTGCGTATATTCATTAGAATGGACTAAATCCCCCAGTGGGGATGGAGCACAGAAAATGCATTTAGAAACACTGATAAGTCCAGGCCCATTATATGTCATTTTAAACAAAGAGCAAAAGAAAAGCCCTTTGAAGACACCCTATCAGCTTTTAAACAGAGACACCACATGCACAGGGAGATTGATGGCCAGCACATCCATCCCCTGAACGGCTCTCCTTGGACTGATGATAACAAGGAAAGGTTTCCCTGTGTCTCTGTCACAGTTCACAGGCAAAGAGATGCCTCAGCGCCGGGCTCACCCCTTTGTGTTCCCCAAGGTGCACCCGTTAACAAGTCGAGGCACAGACCTCCCACCCTGCACCAGCCTAGCAAGTGGACTCATGTGGTGCAGGTGAGAACCTCATCTCTCCATCTACTGAAGTATCATGGGCTGAAGGCAAATGTGTGTGCTGCGCAGGGATGGCCCCCTTTCCAGGGTGAGTCCTGGAGCCCAGGAGGGACACAGCAGGACCACATGGGAGGAAAAGGATGGCTTCAGCACTGCTGCCGTGTGATGGCTCTGAAAACCTGAGGTGGGGGAGACGCAGGAAGCACATTTGAGATTCTCCCTGAAAACTTCATCTCTAAGTCTTGTGGGGAAGACATTCCAGAGAGGCCCTTCCAGCATCATTCCCTTCTTTTCCCCCTTAACTTTCCTACCTACTTCCATAGCACTCCCCACTGGACACGATAGAATAAAGCCACAAAACACAAACAAAGCGAGACATGAACTGTCCTGGAGAGGCGGGGTCGCCCCCTCCCCCCCCCGTGAAGTCTCCTATTTCCCCACATCACATCTCTCCAGTGCGTCTCCATCAAATTTCAGCACCTCTCTATGAACACAAGGTTTTACTAATTAAATTATTCCACTAACTGGCTTCAAGTAACTCATCAGGGGAAGCCCAGTACATTATAAAGGTGTATTTTTTTTTTTAATCAGTGGGACTTTTACTTCCAAATAAGATGTAGTAGATATCTGTATACTTCACTATCACTATAAAAAATTTTTTTAAACTGGAATAAGTTACAAAAATTATAGTTTTAAATACTTTAGACAGCACTAAAAGCAATGAAATTTGCATGAACTAGAACTTCGGTGCTGGGTCAGAAAGATAAAGTGAAATTTCCTGAAGTCTCAGAGTACATAAGAGAAAAAGTTCCACTAAAGTAAACGGCCTACAACCACCATGATGGTTCTCCTCCTCAAGATGTTTGTCAGACATTAAAACTGCATGAATGTTTCCCATTGAAATCCTGGGAGGAACACTTCCAGAGATAGGACAATGCAAAGGACAAAGGACAATGAGTCTAGCTATGATGAGTACCTGACCCCAGCCTCATTTAATTCTCAGGTGGGCTGATGTGCTCAGCCTTTGCTGGACCTGCCTACAGAAGAATGGGCAAACCCCTGCAGGGTGAAACAGTATCATCTTTAATGTGGTGACTTTTTATCATACTGTGCAGCATACAATAAAATTTTGTGATGCCTGTAAGAAGGCTGAAATGTTTCCTAAATAGTTAGCAGAAAACAGAGAATAAAAATGGATTTACAGATAATTCAGAGTTTAGCATTATTAAACAAGAATTTTAAAATAAAGCCTTCAAATATAATAAAGAAAATACCCAAAATATAAAATGAATTAAAAATAGAAAATTTCAATAAGGAATGCAAATTCATACAAAAGAATCTAGTTGGCGTTCTACAAATAAAAATACAATGTTTTAATTTAATAATTTATCAGGTATGTTAACCAATAAATTAAATACAGTTTAAATTGAATTACTGAAAGACAAGTCAATAAAAATGCCCCAATGGAAACCCAGAGAAAACAAATAACAAGACAGAACAGAGTATAAAAGATGTGAGGAGCATGTTCAAAAAGGCTCATTAGCAAGAAATCCCATCCCACAAGGAGAAAGGGACAGAAAAGAAATATATTTGAAGACAGAATTACCAAGAGTTCTTAAAATCTTAAAGATATCAATCACATACTCAAGAAATTCAATAAACACAAATAGAATAAAGACATTAAAAAATCTTAAGATTAACAAAGGGAAAAATTACACAGTACTTTCAAAGGAGAAAAAAAATCAGACTTTTGAATGATTTTCAACAGAAACTATGGAAGTCATAAGACAATGGAATGCTGCTTTTAAACACTGAAAGAAAAGGAAAAACTACCAATCTAAACTTCCATGCCCAACAAGATAGTCTTCAAATCATGGAGACAGAAAAAAGATATGCTCACAGCAAAAAAAAAAAAAAAGAAGAAGAAGAAGAAGAAGTTGAGAAAACTCATTTCCTCCAGACCTGCATTACAAAGCATTCTAAAGCAAAATATTCCAGCTGAAGAAAAATGATTGCAGGGGACAAGATGAAAATGCCTGAAGGAATAAGAACATTTTATAAGTTGGAGAGTATTGATTGTTCAAAGTGGTCTTGTGGTATTTCTAACAAAGGTAGAAGTAAAATAAATGTCAATAATGCCATAAAAAAGCAAACAGGGATACATGACAAAAACCTACTATAAGATTCTTCAGTTCCTCAGACAATGGAACGGCACTCTACTCAGGGCGACAAAATGAGACTCTGTTTCAAGAAAGAAAGAAAGAAAAGAAAATCCCAGAGACTCAATCACAAGACTCCTTGAAGTGATCCAGAAAAACAGTAATGTCTCAGGGTGTAAAATCAGTGTCCACAAATCAGCAACCTTGTATACGCATTGGTAGAACAGTTTGGAGTTTGAGGGGCTCACACTCAGACTACTGTGCTCGCCCACGTTAAGTGTTAAGTGGAAACAAGTAGGTAGTGTGGCTGTCGACGTGTGCCAAATCCCAAACACGTCTCTGAAAAGTAAACCTCGAGCCCTGGTTCTTGCTGCGGTTCTGCAGCCACTTGAAAGATGTGACTCCTTTGAGGTTCACTGCGCTCACACCCTGCCCAGGTATGACAATCGCTGGCCTCTGAGCAGCCCCAGAGCTCTGCGCCCCCAGACCACCCATCCAGCCACCCGCCATGCGCCCCGGTTCCTGCTCCCGGATGGCAGGTGAGTCTGGGGAGTTCCCACCCCCGTGGATGCTCTGAATGCCTCCTCACTGCTGTGTGCAGAAAGCAGACTGTGGAAGCAAACTGGCACTTACCGAGTGTGGGGTGTGCCAGGCCCTGGACTGGGCTTTCCACTCAGCTTTCCCAAGGCTGAGCAACTACTAAATGGCGAAGCTAGGACTTCAGTCCCCGTGAGCCTGACTGGCACACCAGACTCCTCACCATCTCTCTTTTTTTTTCATTAAATCATAGCTGTGTACATTGGTGCAACCAAGGGGTATAATGTGCTGGTTTCATGTACAATCTGAAATATTTTCATCAAACTGTTTAACACAGCCTTCATGGCATTTTCCTACAATAGAGTTATTGTATGAAGACATTTGTATTCTGCATTTAGTAAGTTTTGCCTGTACCCTTTTAAGATGATCTCTTATCTGTTTCAAAATGCTTTCCGGCCATAGTGGGAAACTTAAGAAAACTTATAGCATTGCTTGGGGCAGGACAGCAACGACCTCACATGGCACCGCAGGGCATAAACTACGCCCTTTCCTCCGAATACTCCAAGCCTGGCTGGCGGTGGTATGTGCTGCAGACCCCACAGAGCCTGTATGTAGCCGGAGAGTGTGGCCTGTGAGGCGGCCACTCTGCCTCCGAGGCCACACGTGCACCTCCCTTCCCAGCCCTCCGGGGTGACCGACATTAAGTTATCAGCTGGAGACCAGCCCAGGGGGAGTATTCACACCACAGAATCAAGAAACAGTGCAAATCAGAGTTGTCTTCCCCAGAAATATAGCTGTTGAATATTTAAAAGCACAGCACGGAAGTAAAGTAAGAAAATTCTGACAAGAGTTCAGGTGATCATCTTCTTGCATCAGGAAAATAAAATAATAGAGGGACAATATTTGACACAGTTTGATAAATAAGGGAACAAGAATAAAACTACTATAAAGTACAATTTAGTTCCAACTTTTTTATTGGCAATAATCCGCAGTCATTTCTAGAGCACATTTTCACACTTTATACAGAGATGGAAGCTGCCCTGGCAGGGGCACAAAGCCCTGACTCAGGCCCTGGGGCTGTGCCCCTGTGGCAGCTCCCAGTGAGCCTGGGGTCCCCGACACCCACACAGCACCATCAGTCCTGGAGAAGCTCAGTAGGGGAAACTCACCAGCCAACTGAGTTGCTCCAGCTTACCTCTGGCTCTCGAGGACGGAAATCTCCAGCTCCAGCCTGTGAGGCTCTGACCCTGTATGACAGTAGCTGCTGCTTTTGGCACAGGTGCCAGATGCTGTGCCTGGTACCTCAAGCATAAAATCAGGAAATTCTTCCAGCTCAAGCCCGTGACATTATTGGTCAATATCACAGAGGAATTCCAAGCACCCCTATCTTTTCTAACCATATGGTCCACGCTTGGGCAATCCGTGGAACAGTGGCAACGAAATGCCCTCTGTCCCTATCTCTCTGCACCAAGCAGAGCTCTCTCTTGGCCCTGTGATGAGGCTGATGTGTGAGCCAAGTCTGGCCCAAGAGGGAGCCCCAGGGTTAGGGAAGAGCCGCTTGGGCACCCACTCATGCCCATAGGCCAGGCCCCTCCCCACGCGCGCCCACGCACCAGGCCTCCTTCCTGCTCCCCTCTCAGGAATCAGAAGGGTCTATTGCCGCAGAAAACACTCCTGCCACATGGGTCATTCCCCTAGTCTCATAGGGAAAACACAGGTAGGATTAAATCCTGTTCTTGCACATTTGCAAAAGCAACCTCTTTTGTCCTCCAGTATTTGGGAAATGGAAGTGATGTCTGAAAGAAAGTTTCTCAACGGAGCATCTCAAGGCCTCAGACACAGCACTTGTTTCCTCACAAACAAATTTTGCAAACTCTGGTCCAGAGTCAGCAGTGTCACAATTAACTATGAAACCAACAGCAACAAATTTGGAAATATAAGCATGTGTGCTGTGTAGCCAAGATTCAGCATCTCTGAGTGGAGATGGTGTCACAAACAAGCTGTACACGAGGTTCACGCGGCCCCAGGGTGGTGGCGCCTGGGTGTGTGCGTGGGGAGCCACAGAGCTGCCTTTGGAAGTCTTTATCACCTTAGTAAATAGTGAAAGCTAACTGTGGTGCGCCATCATCCCAACTCTAAGAAGCTCCTTCTTACGCTGGGGTCTGCCATGAGCCTTGCTTCCTGCTTTTAGATGTCGCTTGTGGTAATGAATGCCGGAGTGGACGCCTGCATCCTCCCCTTTCGTACTCTGCATTCGACTTATGTGTCTATGTGGAGATGAGTAGAGGCCGGTTGAAGATTGCTGTACACACCTCCGTCCCACCCAGCAGTGCACTAGCCCTCGGCACTCACGCCCCATCTGAGGAGTCCTGTGCCCGTGCTGGCGTTGCTCAGTCAGGTCAAGGGTGAGCGCTGAGGGTTTATGGGTGAGTGGAGAGTGAATCCTATTTCATCACCCTTCTCAGGCTATGGGCTGACGGGCAAGACACTGAAGTGACCAAACACACTTCATCCTGTTTCTGTGCCTGGGAACCCATGGATCTCTGATGTAATGTGTAAAGGCCCGGAGTAAGCTGGGCGTCTGCAGATGTCCATTCTCAGAGCCTGGTGCTCCTGGGCTCCCTCTGTGTGCCCTTCTCTGTAGCATGAGGTTCCTTTCTGCAGAAGCCTCAGCACGTACACCTCAGGCCCCTCCCACCCTCTCCCCCTAGAGGGTTTGGACCTCGTCTCAGGCAGCCACATATCCTGATACTGGCAAAATAGGCTGTGTAGGACTGGGGTTCAGAGCTCCGTCTTAGACACAGCCCTGTTGGATATCTGAGTCCCGACAGGGGGACTCAGAACCAGGGAAGCCACTGCCCCACCCTCACATACCATCTTCTCCCAGTCCGAGGGAGAAAGTGGGCCCAGAGATGGCTCCCTCCTGACCTGGGAGAGGATGACCAGTGCTCCTGCCCCGTCTTCTCTGTCCTGGCTTAGAAAAAGCTCCTCTTAAAAGGAGACCAGGAATCCCTGAGGAGTGGCCCAGGGCCAACTGCTCTGGTGGACACACTTGAGACAGGATTTGGGCTGGAGATCCAGGAGCTCTTCCCCCATCATCACCAAGGGCAGTTTACCAAAGGGAATTTCTAACCCTCTAAGTGCCCCCCCACCCCGACTGAGGAGGGAGAGACCTAGAAGGGTGAAGGACCTTCCATATTCTCACCCAGGACAAGCCCAGTTCTCACCTAGACCTCCACATTGTCATCTGGACCTCCAAGTACTCACTGGACCTCCATATTCTCACTGGACCTCCATGTTCTCATTGGACCTCTACATTCCTACCTGGACCTCTATGCTCCTGCCTGGACCTCTACGCTCCTGCCCGGACCTCCATGTTCTCACTGGACCTCTACGCTCCTGACTGGACCTCCATGTTCTCACCTGAACCTCCATGTTTTCATCTGGACTTCAACTTGCCCACAGGGACCTCCACACACCCATCCAGACCTCCATGTTCCTGCCTGGATCTCCACTTTCTCACCTGAACCTCCTGTCTCACCGGGACCTCCACATTATCACCCCATAACACCCACATGCTTACTGGGACCCCCACCTTCTCACCTCATGTGTGTGTGTACATACACACAGATGTCACTCATAGTAACGTTTCTTTGCCTCCTTTTTTCTAAATATAAATAATTAAATATTGCAAATGTAGAAAACAGAGATCAATAGTACATACCCTCTGATAAAGAGAATGGGAAGGGGCGGGGAATGGGGCAAGTGAGTGGCATTTACAAGAACTCTGGCTTTTTCAGTCTGAGCCGGTTGGTATCCAGAAAGGTGAGGATGTGAGGAGTTGTTTTCGGGTGACTATGGTGGTTAATAAATCGAGACATGAGGCAGAGGGCTACTGGCTCGAAACTAAAAAAAAAAAAAAATAGTACATACCCTCTAATGATACGCGCATACTCACCACCCAGGTTTTTTAAATGTGTTGAGATTTAATAAATACAGAGAAGTGTGTAGATCACAAGTGTATTAATTAATGAAGCCTTATATTTATAAATACTTAAGTAATCCCCACATCAAAGTATGAACATTTCCAACACCCACGGAGCCTCCCTCCTTCCCCCTTTGTCAATAGTACCTCCCCCTGGCCAGGCTTCCTGAGCCAACTTCAAGCCTGGAGCCGATACCAGGGCTCAGGTGGCTAGAAGTAAAACATAAACCGAGGAAATGCTCAGAAAACCGGGGTGTCCACCAGAATGCTGTCCTCAGCTCCAGGCTTTATTGGAGAGTGCGTGATGCCCCAGAGCTCAAGAGGTGTTTCCCTTCCTTGAAAACAAAGAGCCAAAAACAAGGGGCTCACCTCAGAGAAACTCCCTGGTACCCAGAGGCACCTAAGCCTCCAGGCACAGCCTCCGAGGGCCACCCCTGCCACTCCCAAGGCCAGGTGGCCACAGCCTGCACAAAGGGACCTGGGGGCCTCTGCCAAGGCAGGGCTGTTGCTGTGCTGAACCAGGTGGGGACTGTTGCCCTCGGGTCTCTGCCCCTGTGTCGGGGAGCCCTCGGGTCATGCAAGTCATGGCTGTCTCAGAACCTCACCGTCAGAGCTGGGAACTCCACAGGCCTGGGACAAGGAAAGGCTTGTTTTGATGACAATACGGGCTGACGTTGGGGCAGAAGGGTTGACAAACTTATAACCACCCAATTTCCCTGAGGGTTCTGCCCTTCCTTCTTATATTTACACATGTCACAGATGAAAATTAAAATTTGTTATGGGTTGTACCATACTTTTTTTTCCAAAATATTAAGGGGGTACAAATGTTCCAGGTTACCTGGATTATTTTTCTAATGCTTGAGTCCTGACGATCAGTGTTCACAGTAGCTACCCATTATGTAGTTTATTCTCCTCCCTTCCCCACCCCTGTGCTTGATTTCCACTGAGTTTTCCTTTTCTCTGTGCATGGGGGTGCTCATTGTTTAGTTCCAATTTAATCGTGAGTGCATGTGATGTTGATTTTTCCTTTCTTTAGATGCTTCACTTAGGAGAATAGTCTCCAGTTCCATCCAGATTGTTGAAACAGACATTAAATCATCTTTATTCATGACTGAGTAATACTCCATTGTACACATATACCACATTTTGTTAATCCAACCATGAAATGATGGGCACGAGGGTTGATTCTACATCTGTGCAATTGTGAATTATGCAGCAATAACCAAGTACAGGTGTCTTTTTGATAAAATGATTTCTTTCCCTTTGGGTTTTTTTTTTTCTGCTTCCATATAAAATGAAGTACTATATGGGTTTTTTACTGCTTCCATAAAATATGAAGTATTATTTGTTCCACTTCTTCAAAGTATGATGTTGGGATTTTAATGGGGATTGCATTGAATCTGTAGATTGCCTAGGTAAAATAGACATTCTAACAATGGTGATTCTTCCTGGCCAACCAAGATTATGGTATGTTCTTCCATTTGTTAATGTCTTCTGCTATCTTTTTTCTTAGGGTTTCATAATTCTCCATGTAGAGGTCCTTCACCCCTTTTGTTAGATATTTTTCCAGGTAATTCATTTTCTCTGAAGCAACTGTGAAGGGAATTGTTTCCTTGATTTCTTCCCAACATGGTTGTTATACCAATGCGTATACAAGGTTGCTGATTTGTGGACATTGATTTTACACCCTGAGACATAACTGTTTTTCTGGATCACTTCAAGGAGTCTTATGATTGAGTCTCTGGGATTTTCTTTTCTTTCTTTTTTTTTTGAAACAGTCTCATTTTGTCACCCTGAGTAGAGTGCCGTGGCATCACAGCTCACAGCAACCTCATACTCTTGGGCTTAAGTGATTCTCTTGCCTCAGCCTCCAAAGTAGCTGGGACTATAGGCACCTGCCACAATGCCCAGCTATTTTTTGTTGCAGTTGTCACTATTGTTTGGCAGGCCCAGGCTGGATTCAAACCTGCCAGCTCTGGTGTATGTGGCTGGCACCCTAGCTGCTGAGCTACAGGCACCAAGCCAAGTTTCTGAGGTTTTCTAAGTATAAAACCATATCATCAGCAAGGAGCAAGTTTCACATCCTCTGCCTCCATTTAGATGCCCTTTATATCCTTCTGCTGCCTGATTGCATTGGCTAGAACTTCCAAAATTATGTTGAATAGTAGTGGTTATGTTGCAGGAAGACGAGGCAAATCAGTAGCATTTCTATTTACTAATAACAGTCAAGCTGAAGTCAAATCAAAGACTCAATATTGTTCACAATAGCTATAAGGAAAATAAAATACCTAGGAATGCAGTTAACCAAGGAGTTGAAAGAACTACAAAACTCTGAGGGAAAAAATCACAGAGCATACAAACAAATGGAAAACTACGTTATGTTCATGAATAGTTGTAATCACGATTATTACAGTGTCCATACTACCAAAAGTGATTTACAAATTCAATGCAATCTCCATCCCTCTCCCAACCTTGGAAAGGCCAGTGGCCTCTTTGAGTTTTGAAAGTCAGATGATTTTTGTACATCGATACCTAATCGTTCTTCCCTGTTCAAGGCCCTGGTCCCTGTGACGTGACTATCTTCTTGTGGGCGGTCATGCTGCAGAAAGGCAGGGCACAACCTCTACCTGAGGGGTGGCTTGGCTGTGCGGAGGCAGCACCACAGGAAGCGCTTGAAGCAGAGAAGGACGTCACTGTCCAGTCTCACAAGGTTGTCTGGACAGCATAAGAGAGCAGCTTACCAACTGCCAACCCAGTGTGCCTGCTTCTCCATAAGTTAGGGATGGTGACACATGCCTCATGAGATCAGCTCTGCTGTTTACAGAGACCTACTCAGTAGGATGTTGAGCTGACGGCACCAGGACGTGAGTTGGGCATCCCCACAGCAGGGACACACTGGCCCAGGCAGGATCCTCTCAGCGCAAACGCACCTGCTGCATTCACTGCAGCAAGTCATGCAGCTGCCCTGGACTGGTGTCCACCCCCCAAATCCATATGCTGAAGCCCTCAAGTCCACTAGGATAATATTAGTGGTGTTGGGAGATAATCGAGTTAGATGAGGCCATAAGGGTGGGGCCCTCAGGATGGGATTAGTGACTTTGAAGAAGAGACTATTTTCTCTCTAGCTCTTAAGTGAGGACACAGGGAGACGGTGTGGAGCCAGGCATGCTCGTGTCCTGATCTTAGACTTCCAGCCTCCAGAATGTGAGGAATCAGCATCTGTTGTTGAAGCCCCAGCTGAGGTGTGCATTACTGAGATGGTGGTCCAGTAAAGCACACCTCAGCTGGGGCTTCAACAACAGATGGAGCCGATCCTGCCCTATACCATGCCTTGCTTGTCTGAACGGGAGAATCTAATGCTGGTGTTTTGTGCGTCAGCAGAAGAGGGCAGCAGGGACCCTGAGAGCTGGAAGAGAGAAGAAAGTGGAGTTCCAGGCATGGGACCTGCGGGCACGTGGCCATCCTCTGCCCCAGGAGAAGGCTGCCCCAGGAGAAGGCTGTGTCCAGAGCCCGCACGAAGTGATGCAAGTGGCCGCAGTGAGCCCTGTGCAACACAGGTGCTGAGAGATCAGGACCAAGGCTCTGTACGTCAAAGTCAGTCCCCAGGCCCACAATTCCCCCTGGGATTATGATGGTGCTTTCCAGTAGGGGCCTTGCTATCAATCCTTCCATCCTAGAGAAAGATGATTTCAGAGACAGAAAGGTTTGCTTGTCGGATGTTCCCTGTTAATGACTAAGTCAGCATATCCTGCTTGGAAGCAATCAAATATGTCCTTCAGTCAAAAAGAACTTCAAAGACAAAATTCATCAACGTATCTGGAAAAAACAAGAAAGCTGAGATCCCTTTTTAAAACATTGTTTAAAAGAAGTGGCTGTTCCTTTGGCTTTTGTGAGCATTTTTAAAGTTATAAATGGAATTTTGCTTTGTTTCTAAGATGCCAGGTTGTCAAAAAGATCTCATTTTAAGCATGTTACCATTTTGATGATCAACAGTCTCCATTGTTAAAATTCATTGCCCTTGAGCTATAAAAAAAAATTAGACACCCTCCTTTACATGGATAATATAGGGAAGAGAGCAGGTGGTTGGTTTTGTGTTGGTAAATTGCATTTCTCTTCTTTAAAAAGTCCACTGTTGTGATGTGGTCTGATTAGATCCCCGCCCGCCATTAACCTGCAGCCCTAGGGCCTTTGCCCTGCGCCTCACCAGGCTCCCAACCTGCCCACCGGCCAGCAAGCCAAGGATACAGTTATCTCCTTCTAAATTAAAATTGTAGCTCATTCGGTCCCATTTAAACAAAGCCTCAGCTTTGACACATGCAATTACGATGAACACAGGGGCAACATGATTGCTAAGGGCCCCAGAAAGAGAGTTTAATCAGAAAACACGGAGTTGTTCCAGCCGATTTATAATTTCACTACTTGCTATGCCTTCAGTTCGTATGTGTTCAGATAATTAGATACACTAGTTCTTGCTTCCCGAGAGGCCAGAAAGGGCAAAATTTCTATTCTTTTTACATTTAAAAGATTAAATTATAATATAGAAAATCTGTAACTTTTGGTAAAAATGACAAATTCACACTACATTAATTTCAGTGCTTACAAAATGTTACAATAATCTGTGCGTTCTTTCCCTTCTCTTGTAGGTGCGTGTGAATTAATTACCTATCCAATTTCAATGTCTTTCAAGTCAGCTTTCCACGGACAACTCTGAAATTAAAAGAAAATAAGATTTGATTTCAATTCGCTGAGTATATTTGATTTAGATGTTTAACCGTTTAAGCCTTTGTACACGTACATAAGTACATCGACATTAACAGACGTGTTCACTGTGCGAACATGGTGTGAAACAACAAACTCCATGGGACGTGTAATTATGAAACAGAAGGGACACATTTCAATCTGGGACACTTTGCAAATAGGAGAAGATATGCTGTAATCTTGGAGGTAAGCCAGCACCCCAAGTCAGCAGATGTTTTAAGGGTGCTGGGCAAGGTCTTGTCCTTCAGGGTGGGTACAGCCTCCCCTGCTTGTGCACACAGTGGTGGACTGGGGCCAGGCTCTCCACTGGGCACTGGGCTGTGGTTGTCGCAGTGAGACAGACGAGGTGGAGGTTCAGTTCTCCACACAGTCCAGAGGGGAAGCACACGCAGACCTGGTCACCTGCTCACATGACAGTTCCGTGCTGAGGTGACGGCTATGCATGGAAACATGGGAGGGGGACTAGAGAGGCCCCCAAGGCCTCAGAATATGACCCCATCTAGGGAAATGGTCCTAGCAGATATAAACAAGCTCAGATGAGGTCACACTGCAGGGGAGAGTAGGCAGAGATGGGGGGGACGCCGGCGGTAGCTGGCAGTACAGAGCCTGGGAGAGGCCAGGAAGCCCCCCTGAAGCCCCAAGCATGTGGAAGGGCCTGGCCCTGCCAACGCTCTGGTCACCCACTGCTGCAGAACACATCCGTGAGGTCGAAGCCACCATCTGGTGGCTCTTTGTCACGGCACCCAAGGGCCCAATACAACTGTGCCTCCTTAAGAGGAGAAAGGATGCACACAGAGAGACACCAAGAAAAGAAGCAACGTGACGACAAAGGCAGAGACGGGGGGGACACAGAGACTCAGAGATGGGGAACAAAGAGATGAGGTGTGGAGACAGAGGGAGGGACAGAGAGATGGGGGACACAGAGACAGGGAGGGGCAGACGAGAGCCAGGGACTGGCAGGGGTCACTGGCAGCCCCAAAAGCTGGGGCGAGACCGGGAAGACGTCTCGGTGCTGGGCAGCCTGCAGGTACCAGGGGCTGGGGGCCGGGACAGCAACGCGCTTCTTACAGTGTGGGGCCTGGGGACAAAAGGCCACAGGGACTTTCTTCCAGGTGGCAGTTGGCACCTCCTCTTTGTGTCCTCACAGGCTGGGGACGGGGGACTGAGAGCCGGCATGTTCTGGTACGTCCTGTGGTTACCAGGGCCCTGAGCTCCCTGGGGTTTCCCCATCAGGACCTCATCTGAACCTAATCACCTCCCCAAACCCCTCCTGTTCGTTCCATCACTTGGGCGAGGGCTTCAGCACAGGAGTTGGGGGGACGCACACAGCCCAGCCCGGAAGACTCTCTGGAGAGCCCAGTGTACAGCAGCCACAGGCACTCCTCAGAAACTGCATTTAGTCTGAGACCCCCAGGATGCCACGCTGAGGGCAAGCCTGAGGGGGAAGGGCCCACGGCAGGCAGAGCAGCCCTTGCCTTTGGGGTGCCCTCTCCCTGAGGGGCACTTAGAGCTTTACTTGTGATGACCTTCAAATAAAGATGGAGGTATTACCGTATATTAAAACATCACTTTGACCTAAAAGTTCTTATTTTAAAAGAAATTATAACCAGTAGGTGGGGGTCTCAGAAAGTATTGCAAGCCCCACCTACTGCTCAAGGAGCCTGCGGCCACTGGCTCTGCCACTCAGGTGGGCACATGTTTAGGAAAAAACGAGGTCTCCTGGGGTGGCGCCAGTGGGTGTGAGGAAGAGCTGGGGAGGTGGGGAAGGCCGGGGCACCCACACCCCTGCAGCAGAGTCTGTGCAGGCTCATCCTCTCTGCAGCACAGAGCAGGCTCAGAGGTGCTCGGCTCCCAAGAGCAGCACTTCCAAAAGGTCTGGCTCAGTTGACCCCCCCAGGAGTGTCAGCAGTGGGGACAGGTTCCCGTGTGTTAAAGGTCAGGAAGACCTCTCTCTCTCCTCTCCATTCCTTCTCTCTCTCTCTCCCTTTCTGTCTCCCTCCCTCTCTCTCCCTCTCTCTCTCTCTCTCTTTCTCTCCCTCTCTCTCTCCCTCTCTCCCTCCCTCTCTCCCTCTCCCTCTCCCTCTCTCCCTCCCTCTCTCCCTCTCCCTCTCTCTCTCTCCCTCCCTCTCTCCCTCTCTCCCCCCTCTCTCCCCCTCTCCCTTTCCCTCTCTCTCCCTCTCTTCCTTTCTGTCTCTCTCCCTCTCTGCCCTCCTCTCTCCCTCTCTCCCTCTCTCTCTCCCTCTCTCCCTCTCCCCCTCTCTCTCTCTTTCTCTCCCTCTCTCTCTCCCTCCCTCTCTCCCTCTCTCTCTCTCCCTCCCTCTCTCCCTCTCTCCCCCCTCTCTCCCCCTCTCCCTTTCCCTCTCTCTCCCTCTCTTCC
>CAUYON010076912.1:0-12488 GCA_963573935.1 Arctocebus calabarensis
ATTTATTTTAGTTTTTATTTTTTTGAGACAGAGCCTCAAGCTGTCACCCTAGATAGAGTGCTGTGGCATCACAGCTCACAGCAACCTCCAATTCCTGGGCTCAAGCAAGTCTCTTGCCTCCACCTCCCAAGTAGCTGGGACTACAGGAGCCTGCCACAAGGCCAGATCATATTTTGGTTGCAGCCATCATTGTTGTTTGGCAGGCCTGGGCTGGATTCGAACCCGCCAGCTCAGGTGTATGTGGCTGGCGCCTTAGCCTGTTGAGCCACAGGCGCCTAACCTCTTTTTTCTTTTTTTAAGACAGTTTCTCTCTGTAACCCTTAGTAGAGTGCTGTGGTGTCACAGCTCACTGCAACCTCCAACTCTTGGGCTAAAGCGATTCTCTTGCCTCAGCCTCCCAAGCAGCTGGGACTACAGGTGCCTGCAACAACGCCCGGCAATTTTTTTGTTGCAGTCATCATTGTTTTGGCAGGCCTGGGCTGGATTTGAACCTGCCGGCTCTGGTGTATGTGGCTAGCGCCTTAGCTGCTTGAGCTACAGGCGGCGAGCCTGTACTTTGATTTTTTTAAGGAAAACATTTCTTAATTCCCTTCTATACATACATATGCATTATTATTTGGTGCCATTTCCTTTAGACCTAAAGAACTTCTCTTTAGCATTTCTGTGGCCTGCAGGCCATAAATTATCTCAGATCTGCTTTATCTGACAACGTCTTCATTTCACCTTTATTTTTAAGGATATTTTCAACAGTTTTAAAAATTCTGGATTGAGGCTGGGGGCAGTCACTTTTGCCTGTAAACCCAGCACTCTGGGAGTCTAAGGCAGGAGGATCTCTTGAACTCAGGAGTTCAAGACCAGCCTGAGCAAGAATTAGACCCCAGGTTCCGCACCTGTGGCTCAAGTGGCTAAGGCGCCAGCCACGTACACATCAATGATGGCTGCAACCAAAATATGGCCGGGTGTTGTGGCGGGCACCTGTAGTCCCAGCTACTTGGGAGGCGGAGGCAAGAGACTCGCTTGAGCCCAGGAATTGGAGGTTGCTGTGAGCTGTGATGCAACGGCACTCTACCCAGGGTGACAGCTTGAGGCTCTGTCTCAAAAAAAAAAAAATTGTTGAATGGAGAAATACATGAGTGGGGTCTCGGAGGGGCTCCCGTGAAGGCAGCCAGGGCCTCTTACCTGTGGTCACTCCTGCTCTAGAGAGATGAACACCTCTGACTGTGAGCCCTTGGAGATGGGGTGCCTCCGCCAGCTGACTGTGGCTGCCCCCGTCCATGTCCTTTATTGTTGGCATCCTGGGCAACGGGCTGGTGCTCTGGATGACTCTCTTCCATATGCCCCGCACCATCCCCACCATCTGGTTCTTCAACCTGGCCCTGGCCGATTTCACTCTGTCACTGTCCCTGCCTGTTGCCATAAGCTATGTGGCCTCTGGCCAGTGGCTCTTCCATAGACTGGCCTGCAAATCCTACCTGGCCTTTCTGGTCCTCACTTTCTTCACCAGGATCTGGCTCCTGGTCCTCATCTCTTTGGACTGTTGCATCTCTGTCCTCTACCCTGTCTGGGCCTGAAACCACTGTACTGTTCAGCGGGCCATCAGGCTGGCCATCGGGGTGTGGCTCCTGGCTGCCGCCACATGCTCACCACATCTGATATTCTGGACCACCGGCCAACAGCATGGATGCAACCACTGCTACTTCGAGTTCACCTTGAGGAATGAGACTGTCCGCAATTTGAACCTAGGGGTTCTGGGGAGACAAATGGTGGTGATCATCACCCAGCTCCCTGCTGGGCTTCCTGGTGCCATTGGCGGTCATTAGTGCCTGTGCTCACCTCATCCGGGCCAAGCTCCGGCGGGAGGCCTGGGTCCATGCTCCCTGGCCAAAGAGATTGCTGCTGCTGTTGGTGAGCACCTTCTTCACCTTCCGGTTGCCATTTTAACACGTCAAGTGATGGAGCCAAATAAGTCCCACTACTCCAAGATGCTACTCCTCCTCTGGGCCACCTTCTCCTTGGGCTGCCTCAACAGCTGCCTCAACCCCTTCCTCTATGTCTTCATTGGCAGGGATTTTCAGGAAAAATTTGTCCAGTCTTTGCCTTCTGCCCTGGCCAGGACGTTTGGCGAGGAAGGGTTTCTCAGTCATCCTGTCCCTGAGGTGAAGCCCCCAGGGGATGGCAGAGGCCTGCAGGGGGAAGCTGGAAGTCTTCCTTTCTAGGACGCAGCCCCTCACCTGGCCTGGCTTCCAGGCCCCTGCCAGATCCTGCCTCTTCTTTCAGGAAGTCTTCCCAGCAATCTTGCAGCTAAAGCTTTGTGGTAGAGACATCTGTTGATTTCTCAGTGTCCTTTCTCTCCCTGCTTTATAGTAAGACTCCTATTTGTTTGAAACTGGGCACATGGTTAACCAGAAAAACAGAAAAGTATCCCAGTATCCTTTGTTTACAAATAGATATTGCCTTATGATTGCCTTTTGGAAATAATCACTGCAACGTCCTTAAAATGCCTTTATTTTTTATTTTATTTATGTAATTTTTGAGACAGAGTCTCACTGGTCCTCACTATGTCACCCTCAGTAGAGTGCCGTGATGTCACAGCTTGCAGCAACCTCAAACTCTTGGGCTTAAGTGATTGTCTTGCCTCAGCCTCCCAAGTAGCTGGGATGACAGGCACCTGCCACAACGCCTGCTAATTTTTTTGTTGTAGTTGCCATTGTTGTTTAGCAGGCCTGGGCTGGGTTTGAACCTGCTAGTCCCAGTGCCCGACCTACCCTACCCTCTGAGCTATGGGTGCCGCCCTCTTTTTTTAATTTGAGACAGAGTCTCACTCAGTCACCCTGAGGTTGAGTGCAGTGGTGTTGTAGCTCACAGCAACCTCAAACTCTTGGACTCAAGTGATTATCTTGCCTCAGCCTCCAGAATAGCTGAGACTACAGGTGCCCGCCACAATGCCTAGCTATTTTTAGAGATGGGGTCTTGGTCTTGCTCAGGCTGGTCTGGAAGTCCTGAGCTCAAGCAATCCACCCACTTCGGCCTCCCAGAGTGCTAGGATTATAGGCGTGAGCCACCGTGCCCACTGTCCATTTCTGTTGTCTAGAATGTGAATGTCTCAGTTCACTTTTGCTGTGTAACAAACACTCCCAAAATTTAGGGCCTTAAAACTATAACCTTTGGGTGGTGCCTGTGGCTCAAAGGAGTAGGGTGCCAGCTCCATATGCTCGAGGTGTGGGTTCAAACCCAGCCCTGGCCAAAAAATGCAATTAAAAAAAAAAAAACCACCATAACCTTTGTGATTTCTGCGTGTCAGTAATTTGGTCTAAGTTCAACCGAGAAGTTCAGTTCTATTGTCTGGGCTAGGTTCCCTCATGCATCTATGCATAGTCGGCTCAGTGGCTCTGCTTCTGGGAGGAGCGACTGGCTTCTGGCTGGGATGGTGGGATTGGTAAAGCCATGTGGCTCTCACCCAGAGGGCTGGCCTTTTCACATGGTTAAGATGGGAAAATGTGTACAGTGACATTGTAAAGGAGCATGTGCCCAGGAAGGTGTGCAGAACTGGTGCCATTTTTGGTCTTGCCACAGCTGCCATGGTGGGGTGGAAAGCTACTGTGTCCCCAAGGTGTCCCTCCACCAGCCATGGGATGATGATAACTATGCTGTGAAAAGACAGATTTCAAATTCTAGCTCATTGAAGCCATGTTATTTTGTCTGCCGCAACAGTTGAATCTATACCTTAACTATCATGCTGCCAAACTCTGGAGTTTTTTGCAAGTGATTTAATAAACATCCTTATTATTGTTGAAGCCAGTTGGAGTCAAGTGTCTTGTTGCTTGAAACTGAACACATGCAATAAATACTCCTTTCTGGGGATAGAAATCCTACTGGTACCTGGTCCCTGGTCCCTGGTTCTAGGTAGAGGCAAAAAGAAATCTATCATCTAGGATCGGCACCTGTGGCTCAACGGGGTAAGGCGCCAGCCATGTACACCTGAGCTGGTGGGTTTGAATCCAGCCTGGACCCACCAAACAACAATGACGGCTGCAACCAAAATATAGCCAGGTGTTGAGACTCGCTTGATCCTAGGAATTGGAGGTTGCTGTGAGCTGTGATGCCAGGCACTCTATCCGGGGTGACAGCTTGAGGCTCTGTCTCAAAAGGAAAAAGAAATCTATCATCTAAACTGGAAATTATCACACTACTTGTTTCCAATTCAAAGTCTGTCCCAGTCCTGACTTCCCTGAGGACACCAGCCCTCAGAGACCCATTTTCTCCAACACTGTAAAAGAGAACCAAACACTTCCATACTCAGGGCTGAGGACAGGATGAAAGGAGACAGTGACTGAGTATCAGGAAGGATGGTGAAAGTAGATTATTAAAAAACAAAACACAATTTTATTTATTTATTTGTTTATTTACTTATTTTTATTTATTATTATTTTTTGTAGAGACAGAGTCTCACTCTATTGCCCTCAGTAGAGTGCTGTGAAGCCACAGCTCACAGCAACCTCCAGCTCTCGGGCTTAGGCGATTCTCTTGCCTCAGCCTCCCAAGTAGTTGGGACTACAGGCGCCACCCACAGAGCCCGGCTAATTTTTGATGCAGTTCCGCTGGGGCCAGGTTTGAACCAGCAGCCCTCGGTATATGGGGCCAGCGCCCTACTGTCTGAGCCACAAGGCCACCCTACTTACTTATTTTTTTTTTATTTAAAGGGTAAGATTTTTTTTGTTTGTTTGTTTTTGTTTTTGGAGACAGAGTCTCACTCTATCAACCTCAGTAGAGTGCTGTGGAGTCACAGCTCACAGCAACCTCCAGGTCTTGGGCTTGAGCAATTCTGTTGCCTCAGCCTCCCAAGTAGCTGGGACTACAGGCGCCCACCGCAGCGTCCAGCTAATTTTTGATGCAGTTCGGCCGCGGCTGGGTTTGAACCCACAGCCCTCAGTATATGAGGTCAGCACTCTACTCGCTGAGCCACAGGTGCCACCCTACTTACTTATTTTTTGAGACAGAGTTTCACTTTGTTGCCCTCGGTAGAGTGCCATGGTGTCATACCTCACAGCAATGTCAGACTCTTGGGCTTCAGGCATCCGCTTGCATCAGCTTCCCAAGTAGCTGAGATTGCAGGTGCCTACCACAATGCCCGGCTATTTTTAGAGACAGGGTCTCACTCTTGCTTAGGCTGGTCTCGAACCTGTGAACTCGGGCAATCCACCTGCCTCGGCCTCCCAAAGTGCTAGGATTACAGGCATGAGCCACCGCACCCAGCCTCACCATACAACAATTTTTAACACAAAGGGAACAATGCCACATGCCACACATATCCTACATGTGTGCATTTTACCAAGGGTATACCTTGGGGGTGATTATGAAGAATGTCCCCTGATTCTTTTTTCTTTCTGTTGTTGCGGCCACTAGGATACTTAAGAACATTTAGAACATGTGGTTTGTGTTATATCCCATTGGTTAATGCTAATCTGAACCAGATTTCCCACTAGCCCGGTGTTGTGTTGGGTGCTTGTATTCCCAGCTACTTGGAGGCTAAGGCAGGAGGATTGCCTGAGACTGCCAAGGATTCTCTTATATGTATATGTTGGTCACAAAAGTATTCCATCAGTCCCCTCCTGATGGGCATTTAGGTTGCTATGAACCTGCTGTGATGATATTTTTGAAACCTTGAAAATGATTCAATATAACACACATTTTGAACAATATATATATAAAAAGTAGAAGGAGGGGAATTCACTGATTTATCACCAGGTGAATAGCCTTGCCACCCAGCCAGGTCGTGGGAAAAAACTATGTGGGCACCCTGTGGCCCCCCCCTCTCCCTGCCCCTTCATCATTCCTCCATTTCTTTCATCCAAGAGAAACCTCTACCCAAAACTTTATCGTAAACATATTTTGGCTTTTTTCATCTCAAATGTTTAATTGGAAACACTTCAAAGCTATTAAAAGAATAATATACCTTTCCATTAAATTTATCAAATGTTAATATTTGCCCATCCCCATCCTACATTTGGTCTTTCTCTCTCCCTTATCCTTATCTCTTCATTGCTTGGCTTCTCTTGCTGTCTCTGTCAGTTTCTCTCTGTCTCTCTCTCCCCACACACATACATACCATGGTACATCTGTCATGCTGAACAAACCAGTAGGGACACCCAAGGGAAGACTTCTCTGGCATATCTGGCATTGCCATTGTCCCTTGAGGGTCACAGTGCTCAGAATAGCCCCCATATAATTTGGAACCTTCGGAAAGTAGGTGCAAGTAGGACATCACGCTATTTCATCTATACATTCTCTATCTTATGTCACCTAATAACAAGGGCATTTTCCCTGGACAACCGTAATGTCGTATCATTATCCCCCTCAAGAACTTTACCAGTGATATTATCTAATAGTCAATATTGAAATTTCTCAACTGTCCCAGCAATGTACTTCAGAGCATTTCAAAAAGTCAGGATCTTGTCTTACGCCCCTACCCCTCCACAGAAAAATCTGACTATGCAGTCACAAACAAATCATAGGTTGATTCTCAAAAACAGAAGTAATACAGGCCACATTCAAAAGGACAAGTTACTAACAAAAGATAAAAAACAAAACAAAACTCCAGTTGTCATATTCATGATCCATGTACAAATGACTTAATTAAAAAAAAAATTGTAAAAAGAAAAAAAAAAACTCCAGTTGTCTTGAACCTTACAAAACATTCACCTAAAAC
Source organism: Arctocebus calabarensis (assembly GCA_963573935.1). Lineage (NCBI taxonomy): Eukaryota > Metazoa > Chordata > Mammalia > Primates > Lorisidae > Arctocebus > Arctocebus calabarensis. The sequence continues at coordinate 6,707 of CAUYON010076912.1, forward strand.
ACACCTGGGCTCAACAAGTAATTAAAGCTGAAGTTCCACAATTTTGAGAAGCACATACACATCAAAACTTGGGTGATGGGGACAAAGCTGTACTCAGATGGATATTTATAGCTTTAAATTTTAATTAGGAAAAATTAAACCCAAAAGGAAATTAGCAAAGCAAACAATTCAAGGAGCTAGAAGAAGAATAAGTGCACTAAAAGCTGAAAGAAGCATTGATAGAAATTAGTGAGGAAATTAAAAAAAAAAGAGGGAATTTATTTATTTTTTGTTTATTTATTTAAAAAATTTTTAGAGACAGCTCTTCCTCTGTCACCCAGGCTGGAGTGCAGGAAGTTAATTTAAGAAGAAATGGGGTGGGGGGCGCACCTCATGGCTCAAAGGAGTAGGACGCTGGCCCCATATGCCAGAGGTGGCGGGTTCAAACCCAGCCCTGATCAAAAAGAAGAAGAAGAAGAAGAAGAAGAGGAAGAGGAAGAGGAAGAGGAAGAGGAAGAGGAAGAGGAAGAAGAGGAAGAGGAAGAGGAAGAGGAAGAGGAAGAAGAAGAAGAAGAAGAAGAAGAAGAAGAAGAAGAAGAAGAAGAAGAAGAAGAAGAAGAAGAAGAAGAAGAAAAAGAAGAAAAAGAAGAAAAAGAAATTGGGGCAGCACCTCTGGCTGGTTGAGTAGGGCACCAGCCCCTATATACCGAGGGTGGAGGGTTCAAGCCCAGTAAAACTGCAACATAGCCAGGCGTGTTGTGGCGGGCGCCTGTAGTCCCAGATACTCTGGAGGCTGAGGCAAGAGAATCCCCTAAGCTCGGGAGTTGGAGGTTGCTGTGAGCTGTGATGCCACGGCTCTCTACCGAGGGCGAGAAAATGAGACTCTGTCTCAAATAAATAAATAAATAAATAAATAAATAAATAAATAAATAAAAGAAGAAATTGTGGACAATAAGAAGCTGATTCTTGGGGGGTGGGGTGGGGATAATTACTCTTTTCTGTGCCTCTCTCAACACACACAAGTGCACACATGCCCAACAATAATATTCCTTCGGGTTTGTGTTTGTGTACTTTTGCGAATACTCTAAAAACAGAATGGCACTCGCTGCTCAGCTAAGGGACACAAGTTGCTTCCACTTCCCACGCCTCAGTTCCCACCATGGAAAATGGGTGGAATAATAGTCCATCCCTCAAAGCATCGCTGAGGCAAATCACTTTTGACAATGTGGATAAGGCGCTTGGTTCGGTGCCTGGCGCTGAGAAAGAGCGATGCGTTTGCTCAGATCAATATGACAGCTGTTAGAATAAATTCCTCCTGGAGGAATTGCCGGGTCAGAGGGCGTGTTCCACGTTGCCAGACATCACCACACAGGCTGTTTCCCACGCCTTCCGCCAACGCAACCGCAAAGGCAACCTCTTTGATCTTTGCCTTCTCAGAGGAGAAAAGTGGGATCCCGGGGTGGTTTTAAATTTGCATTGATTTTCTAATGAATGTGGTTAAGCTTTCTAACTTCGAGGCTGTGTGGTTTTAAAGTCGGTTGCAGGATTCTTTGGAAGAGACCCTGGTCTTTGCTAGGGAAAGCCAGGCAGGGTGGTGAAGGTGGGTTTGGAGACCGCGCAGTTTCCTAGCACTGCCCACTGAGAAGATCTGGCATTTTCTTGGGACGCCTGGGTGAGAGAGAGCCGTGGAGGAGGATTTAAGCCTTGGGTTCCTACTCTGCCCAACAGGGACTAAAAATCCTTATCTAATTAGATTTGCTAAGAGAACCAAAGGGACGACTCACTCCTTAATTCATCCAGTAATGATAGCTCAGGGGCAACTGAGCGCGTCCTAAGAACCAGGACCCGAACGGAGTTTTCAAATGTGTGAACGCCTCAAATCAGCATCTCAACCCTATGAGGGCACTACTACGATTATGCCCATTGTACAGAAGAGGAAACTCGAAGCTCAGACTGGCAGTCACTTACCAAAGGGCGGCGCCTGTGGCTCATCGAGTAGGACGCCGGCCCCATATACTGAAGGTGGCAGGTTCAAACCCAGCCTCCGCCAAACTGCAAAACAGAAAAATAGCTGGGCGTTGTGGCGGGCGCCTGTAGTCCAGCTACTCGGGAGGCTGAGGCAAGAGAATCGCCTAAGCCCAGGAGGAGGTTGCTGTGAGCTGTGTGACGCCATGGCACCCTATCCAGGGCCATAAAGTGAGACTCTGTCTCTACAAAAAAAACCAAAAAGTCACTTATCAAAGATTACATGGCAAGTAAGTGGTAGATTCAGGACTTGACCCACTGACTCATTAATCCATTCAGTTACGCTTATGGAGCTCCTGGCAGGTGAATGGCATTAGGCACTAGAGAAAGCTGAAGGAGACAGACATCCCAGGGGGAGGGGCTGACATCCCAGGGGGTGGGGCTAGCTTTCTCTTTCAGAACCTATAAGCTCCACCTCCTCCTCACGCCCTGTCCCTAAAGGTGCTAAGTGGATTCGCAGTAGGTCTGCTTGTAAGCCCTGGGGATTCAAACCGTGCCTGGAAGGAACAGAGCCTTTACAGAACTCACAGCATCAGCATGACAGTTTGGAAGGGAAGATCCCACAGAAGAATCTGCACCTCCCAGGCAGCAGAGATAATCACTTGCTCTTAATCACTACCTCTGTTTCTCTCAGGCAATGAGGAAGGGGAGGCGGCGCCCCAACACGGCCTGGTTTGAGATGTTCCCAGCTGCAGGAGACAGACAGTCACCAAGTGTCGGAAAATACCTGTCATGAGACTCCTCACCTCCTGACACGTTGCCAGCCCACCCAAAACCCTCCCGTGTTGCTGTGAAGTTGTAGGATTTTTTTCCTGTTGGCTGAGCACCTCTGTGCTTCCCTATCATTACAGTGGCCCAGCTGGGGACAAGTTTACTCGCCTGAGGTCCCAGGCAGGACGTTGATTTTAGGGTGGAGATTCGAACTCAGCGCTGATGAGTCCAGAGCCTGGGTCCTCCTCCTGCCCTCAGCACCACCAGATGTTCCCATTCTTGTTCACAGAGAATAAAATAAAGAGGAGGGGATGTGACAGCCTTAGTCCAATGTCCATTCACGATAGTGTGGGTTTTTTGCTTGCTTTGTGTCTGGGACACACACGATGCTGTCACATGCAGGGCCTTGCAGCACCTAAGAGTGGGTGTACTGAGTGGTTGTGACTCACTTGTTGAAAGCAGGGGCCCCTCATGTGCCTCCCGATGTGGTAGGGAGTGCTGGGGACCCCAAATAAGTCAGGCTCAGACCCAGTCTCAAAGAGACTTCAAACTGGCACAGAGAAGCATGGAGGAGGTCAGGCTTCGGCAGAGGGGTGCCAGTGGGCCAGAGGAAGGGGCTTAAGTCAGAAGTGGCGCCAGGTGGTGCTGGAAGCCTGAAGGGGTAGGACTTCATCCAGGCTGCTGGGGAGGGAGGAGGAGGAAGTGGCGGGGGGGGGGGGGTCTGTGCCAGGCACTGTCAGGCTAAACTCTAGGGGTCCCTGCCCTCCCCCTCCCCTCTCCTCATCCTTTTACCTCCCTGTTCATCTCCTTTTTTCCCCTCACCCATCTCCCCTCCTCTCCACTCTAGGTCTTGGGCACATTGAGGCCCACAGGAATGTAAGACAGGGCCTGGCCAAGCAGGCCATCCTGGTCCCCTCCCTCTGCCACTCCTTCCTCTTTCCTGTCACCAGCTTCCCTCTCCCACTGCCTGGCCTTTCCCTCCAGGCCTCTCCTTTGGCAGTCCTGGATCCAGACCCCTCCCCACAAGGCCTGTTGCTCCCCCCTTCACATTCCAAAGGCAAACTCAGCAACCGAATGACTGTGTGACCTTCACAGAGCTTCTACTGGCTGGTCTATAAAATGATTTTATTAGGGGCAGCATCTGTGACTCAGTGAGTAGGGCACCGGCCCCATGTACCGAGGGTGGTGGGTTCAAACCCGGCCCCGGCCAAACTGCAACAAAAAATAGCCGGGCATTGTGGTGGGCTCCTGTAGTCCCAGCTATTCCGGAGGCTGAGACAAGAGAATTGCCTAAGCCCAAGACCTGGAGGTTGCTGTGAGCTGTGACGCCATAGCACTCTACCGAGGGTGATGGAGTGAGACTGTCTCAACAAACAAACAAACAAAAATGATTTTATTAGTTTCCTCTCACTGCTCAAATTTAGTGACTTAAAACAACACAAATGCATTGGGGGTGATAGCCGTGGGACGTGCTAGTGTAGATGCCTATGGGTCTTGACAGTGTCATCCAGCCCACAGAGGGTCTTTTGGAGACATGATGGCTGCTACCCCCAGGAGTCTGGAGCCCACTGTGGCCTGCATCTTCCTCCTCTGTGCCCTGGCTGCCTCATCTTGTATTTGCTGGAGGTGGCCAGTCCTGGCTGGGATCAAGGCTGCTGGGTCCCTCTTGCCTCCTTCTCCTCTGTCGGTGCCTGATTCCGCCACTAGGCTGGAGCCAGTGCCATCTTCATTGTCGTCCTGCTGCTGACCGTCATTGGGTGTGCTCTGACTGGCCCCTGCAGGACAATCTCTTGCCACCTGAACCCTAGCAACCCTCTGCTCTATGTGTGTGTGGACCACGCTTTCAGGTGACGGCTGTGCCAGGCCTTCATTTGTGCCAAGGGGGAGGGTCTGAGGAGGGACAGATGCAATCAGACACTGGGGATGGAGGCTCAGCTATGATGGGAGGACCTGAGGGACATTCCTGGAGGGTTAGGAATAGTGTGTGTGTGGTGGGCTGGTCTCCCTGCTCCTCAGTCTTCAGAGAATGTGAGACACTGAGCTGAATGCAGGGATGGTGAGTGGGGGTGAGGAAGCAGAGAGAGCTGGAGGTGCAGAGGGGGAGATGGAGACCTATGGGGACAGGGGGACAGAGACTCAGAGGGAGGGGGCACCAAGGAAGGGGGGACAGGGACCAGAGGGGACACAGGCCCAGAAGGAGGGGGGCAGATGCAGGGGGGACAGAGACCCAGAGAGAGGGGGCAGAGACCCGGAGAGACAGCAGCAAGGTGAAAGAAGACATGTGCAGAGACGCAGATGGGGTGGAATCGCACAGATGTGGCTGCAGCTGGGAACCAGCCAGAGGGAGGAGGTGAGAGCGGGAGGAGAGAAGCTTCAGGGAGAGACTACGTGGGAAATGAAACAGAAAAAGATACGGAGATAACATGCCATAGGGACACAGAAACATGGGCACTTTAGTGAGAGATGGAAATAGAACTGGTGTTGGAGGGACAGGACAGAGAATGACAGTGCAGTGGGGACAGGGACAGAGGCAGACAGACCAACTGAGAGACAGCGAGAGTCAGGTCAGAGACTGGTAGAACATGAGCCCAGCTGTAAAGACTGGGACACAGACAGGGCAGAAGAATTTGGCAGGTGGAACATGGCTGAACAAGCTTTCTGGCTGAGTAATTCTTGAAATAGGGGACTTCCAGTGCCCAGGCCACAGAAGTCCATGAAAACTGGGCGTGTCAGTCCCTGAGGGACAGAATATCCAGAATATCGATGTGGCTTTTCTGGTCTTCTATCCCCTGTGCTTTCTCTCTGCCCCTCCTGCCTCCTTCCCTGGGAAACTATGTCATTTGCCTCCTTCGAACTCCCAAGTCTTTCCAAACTGAAGGTTAAGTTCCGTTCTGTGTTCTGAGTCTCCAATGTATCCACCGAGCTGCCTTCAAAATGCACGCAGCTCCGAGACGGAAACACATCTTCAGCAAATGCATTACCATGATGCCTCTTGCCCCTGGCTGGACAGCAGTCTCTTGGGGGAGTTTTTTTTATTTTTTATTTTTTTGAGACAGAGCCTCAAGCT
>CAUYON010076916.1:0-13025 GCA_963573935.1 Arctocebus calabarensis
TCCCATGCCTAGGTCAATTTCTTGTGAATTTCCTAGGCCTCAATTCCATGAATGGACTGTATCCATTCATTGATACATTCATTCACCTTGCCCCTGGCGGAAGGGACTGTATTCATTTGTTTCCTGGCCAAGGAACCCATATACCTATATATACCCAGAGACTAAAGGCCTAAAGGAGGAGATGGGGAAAGACCGGGAGAGAAACGGAGAGAGCTTCTCTCTCCCCACTAGAATTCTCTCCCTCTACCAGGAGCCTTTATGTTTTCTGTATTCTTTTCTGTGAATAAATTCTGTCTTACAAAAAAAAAAAGAAGTGTTAAATACAGATAGCAAGTTGGAAACCTGTGAAACGTGTTAAACATAGATCGAATAAATAGCACACCTGAGTGTGTTGAACACAGATGAAAAGCACTGAATAGGAGTGTTACTTACAAACAGAATGGGGAGGGAGGACCAAGTCACCCTGTAGAAATCACACCACCTTCAGAATGGCGGCTATGTCATCCTGAAAACTAACACCCACTGCTAACATCCATTTAGTTCCCATTCTAGACCCCCATGTACTATCCCTAAGAAAGGCTAAGAAAACCCAACACCACTCACCTAATTACAGTAAATTACAGTTTGGCCAGATTATGTGCCCCTGAGTATTTACAATGGAGGAGGTCAGCAGATGAGCAGCTTCTGGAGCCGGTTCCTAGAGCTGTCCATCCGCTGAACACCCCCTTTTTGTTAACCTCAGCTCCAGCCTTCATAACAACATCATCATTAGGGAAGCTGATGCATCTAAGAAAGAGAAAAACTGAACATGTGAGTGATGTGTAACTCAAGAATCGGTGGGCCAGGCTCGGCACTTGTGGCTCAACAGACTAAGGCACCAGCCACGTACACCTGAGCTGGCGAGTTCGAATCCAGCCCAGGCCCGCCAAAGAACAATGATGGCTGCAACCAAAAAAAAATGGCCAGGCGTTGTGGTGGGCACCTGTAGTCCCAGCAGCTTGGGAGGTGGAGGCAAGAGACTCACTTGAGCCCAGGAATTGGATGTTGCTGTGAGCTGTGATGCCACAACACTGTATCCAGGGTGACAGCTTGAGGCTCTGTCTCAAAAAAAAAGAATGAGTGGGCCAGCCCTTCCCCCTGATCCTATACGTGTTAACCTACTCCAGTTCTTTCTCCTGCTTCCCCCTAAGTATTTTAGATTGATTTAATAAGCCATTGGGGGATGGTGATGTATCTGAATTTGGTCTCTTTGTGAGACTTTACATGTCATGACCTATGGGAGTGTACTTGGAAGCTACCAGTACATCAAGGTAATTTCCCAAACAATCACCACTTATGGTGAACATTTCACATTTCCAAAAGGTAGGGGGAGAATGGCATTCCAAATACTCAGAGGTTTTGCATGATCTAGTTAAGAAGTGCTAACTCAGCAGCAAGGGTTACGTGCTTTTTCATCCCTAGGATAAAACATCTCTACCTAGTCATTTTTAAAGAAAAACTAAAAATGCTAATGTGATGATTAAATATCAGCCAAAAAAGTGTTGAGAAAAGATGGAAAATACCTATTCTGCCTCCAATAGAAGCAATTCCATTTCCCTCTTCCCTGACATACAGAGTCAGGATGATGGTGAATTTCATTGTCTACAAGCATACACCTGTGCTTCCCTTGTGCCAGGCACTGTGTTGGGCACTGGGGAAATTGAAAAGTAAAAATAGCATCTATCCTGCAGGATAGCAAGATGTTTTCCTTGTGATGACAGGTACAGAATAGAACAGTGCACAGAAAAACAGAGGAGGCCCATGGAGATGGGGAATGACTTCAAAGAGGACGTATCATTGAACCAGAGTCTAAAAAGATGACTAAGCATTTACCTGGCAGGAGAGAGGGAGAACCGGGTCACTCACTACAGGGTCACTGTGCAGATGTGAGCACTCACATGTTTCTCATTACCCTGGCATTTTTCTTTCTCTGCAAGCCTCTCTCTCACTAAAAGTTTAGCAGGGAAAGCATCTACTTCATATAATATTGGAGGTAATTCTGAGGCCCCTGACTGGTCAAGGGGTATCAGATTAGCACAAAACAAAAGCCCACCGGTGCATCAGCTGAGATCAGCGAACTGTGGTAGCAAGAGCAGTAGCAGCCAGAAACATGTAAAAACAAGCACACCATTGCAGCCTGCCTCCACCTTCACTGATGGGGAAGTCAGGCAACGGTTAAACAACACCAAGCTCCTCAAAACACGGCAAACTCCCAATACTAATGTGGCACATCCTTCTAGTCTGGGTCCCCATTAAGCTCATGATAAGAAAGGCCCCAAAAGGTAAAGCAATACTTGTTCATGTAAAATGGCAGTTGGCTTCGCATTTCTAAGTGCAGAGGAAACTTCCTTTCAGAACTGCCATCCACAGGGGCAATTCCTGGCGTGGGAATGCAGGATGGAGGCCCACGATCCACTGTTAGGTCTTTACAGCTCTTCCTTGAGAATGTCGGATGTTATTGATCCAAGCAGCTTTCAAAAGAAAGTAGTGGGGGCACCAGGAGACTCCCAGCTGATGTGCAAGAATTTCCAACTCAACTAACAAGTTCATAATAACATATCATTACACTTCTAGCTCCAGTGGCCAGAACAAGGCAAACAGGAGCATCTTATTTCAGTGCCAAGGGTAAGGCTAATGCTTTGCACATGTCATCTCGCTCACAATGACTTTAGGGGAAGGCATTATTATTGCTCCTACTTTATAGATGAGAAAACAAAGGCTTACAGAACTGTGCTAAAGGACACTAGGCAAGGAAGTTACGGCTGAGATTCCATGAGCTACACTTCTAACAGTACCTCCTCTGGTATTTGCCAATATGTGTGATCTCAGCACTTGGTGCATGTGGAAGAGAGACAAATCCCCATCATATAACCAGCGCCAGGAACTTCGTATTCACCTAGTATTTATTGAATCAAGCACTGAACGATCTATGTGTACGTGCCATATGAGGTAAGTACCAACAGCTCCCATTTTACAGGTGAAAACACTCAGGCCAAGGTCACGTGGCAGGGAGTGAAGATGAATTGACTCTTGCCCTAGCAAAGTGCACTGTGACACTGCACAGCATTCACCTGGTGCCTTGCTTATCTGTCATGCTCCTCTCTGTTCTCTCTCCCACGACCTCACTCCTGCAACCCGATACTACAGCCCCAGTTCCCTTCTCCCAGGGCCATGTTCCTCCCCACCTTGGTACATCCCCAGCTGCTGCAACCTCTCTCTTCTTTCCCTCTTTTCTGTGTACCAACCATAAAAGGGCCTCAACTGTTTGTTGCATTCATGAATTATACCTTGACTCCAAAATCTGGACCATAATACATAATATGTAGTATAAGAAAAGAGGTTTACAAAAGACACTCCAGCATAACTCAAAACTGTTGGGAAAAAAAGGAGCATTTTTTAAAACTGAGCTGCCTAAGGAATGCTAAAGCTAGCGCAGCATCCCCAACTCCTCCTTTAGGGGACCAAACCTGAGGAATCCTGGGACACATGGTATTAATCAATTTTTTTATAATTACTATGTGACTCAATCAAGAGATTCCGGTACCCCCATAATTTTACTAATTAAGCAGGCACCGTAAGGCAGCTGAACTCTTCTTATAAATGTTTGACAGTACTAGCGAGGAAAATCAAGAAATTAACAAAGTGTAGCCACTGTCTCCACATTGCCACTGTGATCCACCAGTGCTCAGGATGCCTGCCATCCCCTCCCCTCTACCCCTGCCTCACTAAGAAACACGGGAATAAAGAGAAAGGTAAAATATGAATCCAGCTCCATCTGAATCACAAGACAAGAAAACAAAAGCCAACAATTGATGAAAAGATTTTGGTAATATGATGAAGAAGGCCTTGTTCAGCAAAGAAGCTATCCAACAGTGAAGAGTGGTTAAGTAAATTAGGATAAATGCACCCAGTGGGAATGTATGTGTAACACAATGATAACAAAGGTCTCAAAATAACATAGGAAGTCTCTAGGCCATAGTGTCAAATAGGTACACATTGTGTGTACAGCATTATATCCAGGATATATAAAATTTATTTAGTGATGCATACTGGACAGATAGGAATAGCCTTTGATCAAAATATTAGCACCTGGGAGCAATAATGAGCTAAGCTTTGGGAGCAACATGGGCAAAGCTTTTCTTCTTTCCACATGTCTGACTTTTTCAAATCTTCTGTAGGAGTTACGTACAGAAATAACAATTTTTATGATGAAATAGAAGAGTACATTATAGAAACAGGGAAGAAACAAGAAGGGCATCCTACCAAACAAAATAAGCACCAGTCACCTGACTTTCAGTCACATAACTGGTCTTCAATCAGGGAGGACAGCAGGTGTATTTGATGGTAACTGGCAGCCAAACCCCCTCAGGTGTCATTTTAATCCACAATGACTGTCAGAAGCCTAGGGTGTTCTCACTCTATCACATACAAAACTCGATGCACCAAATGTTTGCAGGTGCAGGCAAGAACATTGCTGCCATCAAGGGGTGCTGTCCAGACTCTTCTAAGGACATGAAGGCACGCCTTGCCCCTGCACTTTTCTAACTCATCATCCATCTATCCATCCATCCATTCATTCATTCCTTACTATAAAAATCTTTGCTGAGCACTCCTCTGAAGCAGGCACTGTGGACACAAAACTGACCGACAGATCTTCCAACCACAAGGGGCTAAGTGTCTAATGATAAAGACACAAACATTAGTGAATGGGTATTCAGCTGCTCAGCCCAGGGACATTAAAAACGTGATGGGGCTTAGAGGGCATCACAGGACCAGAGAGTGTCTCAGCAAGGACTTGATTGTGGTTAATTGCTCCAGACTCTGAATCCTGGCTGCTTGGTTCATACTCCACCTTCACCTCTTATTAGATGTGTGACCTTGGGCAAATTAATCTCTCAGTGCCTCAGCTTCATCATCTATAAAGTGAGAATAAAATTATACCTGCTCCATGGGGACAGTATAAAGATTAAAATCCCAAAACAGTGCCTGCCACATAAAAAGCCCATGATAATTGTGAATGTATTTGAAATATAATCAGGGCAAGCCCTAGGCCCTACAGGGTGGGTGGAGGACCAACCCATGCCACCAGCCACCATGACATGGGAGCCTGGTGCTGCAGCTGGGACTAAAGGCTGAGGTGTGGTTGGTTTTGACTGTGTGCCCATAGGAGGGTATCGGGCAAGTGAGCAGGGGCTGCCAGTCACAGTTGGAGGCATGATTAGTGGTCAGTTCTAATTCTTCTGTTTAAAAAAAAAAAATTGAAAACTGAGCAGAGTCCATGTTGCTTCTAACTACTCCAATCTAGTACCAACCAGCCATCATCTAAACAGTGCCAAATTTTTGCTTTTTGCTGGATGCCATGCTATGGTCTTTAATTATGCTAATTTAGTTCTCACAATAGCCTTATGATGTCAGTATTACTATCTCCATCTTATAGATGAGGTACAAAGAGGCACTTTACTAAGAATTCTAGCTGGAATCCAAACTCACATCTGTCTCAGGCCAACCACAAGGCCCCAGTGCCCCTCAGCAAACCTCTCAGGCAAACCTGTGTTTGAATCCCAGCTCAACTCAGTTTCCTTTCTTTACTCATGAGTTGCCTCACCTGTAACACTAGCTTTCAGGGCTCAGTAAGGAATGAATGAAAGAATAATGAGAAATGCCTAATAGAGAGCTAGTGCACTCCCTGAAGACATTTCTAAGGAGCTTTGAAAAGACAACCCATAAATCTACACACTAAAGTCTGAGCTTTAAAAAATTTTCCAAGCATGTGCATACACATGAGCACATTTCATACTCATGAAAACCCATTGCACAGGTGCTAATGCCCTCACTTTTTTTTTTTTTTAAGAGAGAATCTCACTGTGTGCCCTGGGTAGAGTGCCATGGCGTCCTAGTTCACAGCAACCTCAAACTCCTGGGTTGGAGTGATCCTCCTGCCTCAGCCTCCTGAGTAGCTGGGACTGCAGGCACCTACCACAATGCCTGGCTAGTTCTTCTGTTTTGTTTTGTTTTTTTTCAAGGGGGGGTGGGAGGAAAACCTGGCCTGCTGAACCAGCAAGTCTGGAGGGACCATATAGTTTTTCTATTTTTAGTAGAGACAGGGCCTTGCTCTTGCTTAGGCTGGTCTGGAACTCCTGAGCTCAGGTGTGCCACCCACCTTGGCTTCCTGAAGTGGTAGGATTACAAGTGTGAGGCACCTCACCCTGCCTAATGGTCTCACTTTAAAGATGAAGACTCTCTGGTTTGTAAAAGATAAGTGAAAAGAGCTCAAAATCCCACCTCTCGCAAGCAGCAGAAATGTGTCTTCTGACTTCAACTTTGCAGCTCTTTCTAGATATTTCTGCCTGGTTTCTCTAATCCCCAACATGAAAGAATCATTCACTTCAATACCTGGTCTCTCCTAACTAAGGGATATCCCCCTCCAACAGTCTAAACTGCCCCACATATTGGGGATACAATCTCTAGCCTGCTTAAAAAGTTTGGAGTGGCTGGGCTGACAATTAGCGCCCTTTCATGCAGCCCTAATTCTCAGGCATGAAAGAGACATTTGAAATGCTGTTGTTGGCCTCGACCTTGTCACATCTACTCAGATTCACTAGTAAACAGTAGGGCATTATGTTCAATCGCTAAGCTCTCTAATTTATGATTATTCATTATAAATCATTTTTACATGTTGCTTCAAATGCCATTTTTCAAGAATAAAAATCTGCCTGCATTGAAATTCACAGTGATTTTAATATGCAAACCTCCTACAGAGATGATGTCTCATTTTAATTATTGTTTCGGTTTAATGGGTTTTCATTAAATTAGAGGATGCAGCAATTACTAGGATGAACAGCTAATGTTTCAAAGGTAAGCTCCCATAGCTCTGTGGGCAAAAAGGCAGTTGTGATATAGAGAAACAAAAAGCCACACTTTCTAGACAAGCTTGGATTCAGCCTAACAGAAGATAGCACTGGCTAATTTTTCCCCAGTTTCATGCTCTCCCTGTAATATGCAAACAACTCTAAGCATGTGTTTGCAGCTTAGCGGTATCTTGGGGTATCTGAATCATATAACCTTTCTATGAGGAATCCAGGCTTTCCTATCATCAGACTAGAGAGTGTTCTTAAAAGCCCACCACCTGCAATGTGATATGTCAAACCACAGGAAAATACCCGTGATGAAATCAACTTCTCTCACAAACACAAGTAATTTAGTTGGTTTAGTGGATTAATGTCTGACTTTCCACCCCTGGGAAATTGGTCCAACTTCAACGTAGAATGCAATAACCAAAATCATATTAATTAGCAAACTGTCAAAGGCTCAATGAGAAATGACTTTGGTGGCCTCAGCAATATTTCACCCCAGAAACTGCACACGTTTGACACTCGAGGACCAACAGGGCAGCATTACTTCAGAGAGAAGTAGGGAATGAGTGGGAGTGAGAGGTACAGTCTGCCTTAGTGGGGTCCCTGCGGTCAGAGGTGAGGGACACGACCCAACACCGCAGGTGGCAAGGACTCTGTATGGCAGAACCTGTGCCTGGAGAGTTGAAGGGCACTTAGCAAGCTTCAGACATGTCATTTCTTTCTCTCCAAATGGGCCAAAGGAGAGACAGAGGGAAGGTAGAGGGATCCTTCCAGGAATAACGAGTCTATTAGGTTAGGACCAGCCTGGCTACACTGCATGCCAAGTAAATACTGGAGAGTCTCTCACCTTGCTATGGAAAGGAGGGAAAAAAGAAATCTTTCCCACAACTGAGAGGAGTCATAAAGCAACATTGGCGGCAGGTAAACCAGCAGGAACTAACACCCTCATTGTTCACCACCGCCCCACCCCTGCCTGGTATTTCTGATGGGAATAATAATTTGGAACTCCCCAATGTAATGCTTTCCTCTCAGCTCCTTTATTTCCCAAAAAGCACATCATCAGCTCTTAGATCACGTGCATTAATCTAATTACACGGCTTGTTAGCTAATTAGTTCTGGAGCCACTGCTGGAGAGGGCTCCCTCACTATTTATCGGTCTGCGATGGCCACCGGGTGTCTGTGCTTTCAGGCTCCTGGGGAAGCCGAACAGTTCTTGGCCCTTCAACCTTGTGCTTGAGAGGGACAGTGAAGTTTTCTGGACAGAGAATAGGTCAACCTGAAACTCAGGCTTTGAACAAAAGTGCCACAAAATGTAAGCACGTGTTCAGAAAGGGGGTTGGGGGTGTTTTTTTCCCCGACTTGCTGTTTTTGTTTGAAAACTAACCTCCGTTGAGGGGATTTTATTCTGACTGTATGAAACATTAAAGTCACCCTTAAAAATGAATCATTAAAAATGCCGCTTGCGCCTTTTGCTCAGAGACAGCTGCTATCTGGTGGCAGGATCTCTCTCAACCAATTTCCCACCTCCACCCTTTTAAACTAGAGCCTCTGACCAAGGGCTAAAATTACAATCCCCATTTACAGAAGCTTTTTGTAAATAAATGAAAATGTTGAAAGGGGAAAATTGGTCTTTGATCATAGTTGTGAATAATTTGGCTCTTGCATGTCCTAGGGTAACAACACTGAGCCAGTTTTCAGTGAATTACTCCTTCCGTGCATTAAATTGGGTCTTCATAACTCTTCCTGTCAAAGGGTGCCTGGTAGGCTCCCAAGCAGTCTGCTTTACTGGGGTATGATCTAACCTAGATGCAGATGCACTTTCCAGACCCCAGAACTACCCACACCAGAGTGGTTGTACGTTCATCCTTATGCATCCCCAAATGGGCTCCCAGAGAGCTCCCTTGAGTCTAAGGCCTAGGAAAGGCCTGGAGGGAAGCCCAGCACACGCAAGAGGCTGCAGAAGGATGAACTCTCAGCTTTTCTCCTTCTCTGAGTTTCATCCACTTTCTCCCTCCTGACCCAAGATCCTGCCCATCCATCAAAACTCAGTTCTTCCAACTCCATGAAGCTGTAGCACCACAGCGGACAGTGATTTTCCCTCAACTCCAGAATTCAATTAGCCACCCATTCAAACACATACCTCTGGGGTACATTCCCTGTACTGTAGTGAATAAGATAGGAGGAGGAGAGGCATGGAGGGGGCTCAATTACTTCCCTCCTATCAGGCACAATATGGGGGTATGTGGCATACCGTACCGGGTGAAGGGCTCAACTACAACTCAGACTTTGGACTTTACCTTACAAATGCAAATAATGTAACCTAATTGTGTGTACCTTCATATTAACCAAAAATAAAAAATAGATAAAAATAAAGTCCGCTTTAAAAGGAATAAAAAAAGGCTCAGTCTGGAAAAAGACATCTAGCCAGGATTTTTAGCTGTGTGTACTGAGCAATACCTTCACTCTGAAAAATCTTAACCCTCCCCACCGTGCCAAATCCAACCACCAGATGGTGACGTGACCTCTACATGCCCCCACATCAACCTTCCAAAGAGTTGTTCCTTCCTTCTTTTTGAAGTATCACCCTCCCTTTGGGTACAGCTTTCTTCTGATTTTCCTCCTACCTCTCAGGCCATTTTGAGGCTCCTTCACTGTGCCCCCCTCTTCCTGCTGTCTAATTTGTCAGAGTGCCTTGAAGAACATCCATCCATCAGCAAGCCCTGGGCTCCACTTCCATTTCCACTGTGACCCTTGATTCTCCTGGCTATAATATGTACCAGCTACCAACCGTCAACTTCCTTCCACTTGCCTCTCTTCCCCTTCTCACTCTCTCTCTATCCCATCTAGCAATCAGAAAATTAGGAGGATCTTTTTCCAACTTAAAACACATTATTTCAATCCCTTACTTAAAATCCTCAAGTAACTGCCTACATTTGTTCCCTATTGCAGCTGTAACAAATCACTGCAAACTTAATAGCTTAAGACAACACAATTTTATTATTTTATAATTCTGGAAGTGAGAAAGATGAAGCAGGTTTCACTGGACAAAATACAACATGTGGGAAGAGCTGCACTTTCTCAGGAAGCTCTGAGTAGATTTCCTTGCCTTTTTCAGCTTTGCTTGGCTCATGTCTCCATCCTCCATAGTCAACACCTGCAGTGCAGTCTCTTATCTCTGCTTCCATTTTCACCTCTCTTCTCTAACTTCCTGGCTTTCTTCTTCCCAGGGTCTTTGTAGTTACACTGGCCCCACCTGGATAATCCACGGTCATCTCCCCACCTCAAGATCTTTAATTTAATCACATTTGCAAAGACCCTTTTTACTTATAGTAACATAGTCATAGGAGATGAAGATTAGGCTATGGACATCTAGGGTGTGGCATTATCCAGCCTCCCATATCAACCATTGCAATATGATGAAACCTCAACTCCTTGGCCAGAGGGATCCCACAGGATTTAGCTGTGGCAATGCTCAGAGGTCTTCTCTAGCACCTCTATCCACATGGCCAACCTTGTGTCTCTTAAACTTGTTCGATCCCAAAGGCCTTTTGGCCAGCTACATCAAGAATGTGGGCTCTGGAGCAAAACAGCTGGGATTCAATTCTCGGTTTTGCCACTTACTGGTTGTTGGCCAAGTGATTTAACCTCTGTTTTCCTTCCTGTGCCTCTGGCCCTTCTGTACAATGGGACTACTAACACCCATCTCCTTTGTAGGATTGTTATCAAAATTAAATGAGTTAATGAATATAAAGAATTTAGAATAGTGCCTAGCACATGAAAACTGTTCATCATTAATAATATAAGAAGCCATTAATAATAATATTATCCTCACATTGCTGACTCCTTCATTCAGGCATCAGCATATGTATCACCCCTGCAGGGAAGCCTTCCCCAGTAATCTTATGTAAAGTCAACCTCTCCCTAGGTCTCTCCCTCTCACTATCTCTATAGCACTGTTCTTTGATTCCCTGAATAGTGTATATTACTATCTACAGTTACTTATTTATAAATGTACTCATTTATTGTGATTGGCCATCTCTGCTAGAGTGTAGGCTTCATGTGGACAGAGACTCTGTTCTCTTTCCTGTATCTTAACACTCAGAACAGTGCCTGTCACATAGGTGTACAATAAATACTTGTGGAGTGTGAGAAAATGAATGAACAAATGGGTGCACTAAATTACTGGTTCTCCCTTTGCCATGCGTAGGCCAAGGGCCCCTCTAGGGCAGGGTGTTTGCCATATTTTCCTTGTATAATCAAGACCCTGTATCAGTGGCTGGCATGAGATAGTATATGATTAATCAATATGCCAATGAGCTTTAAACTTCCTTTAAAAGGACTATAAAAAAGGAAGGGGAGGAGGGAAGATGGCCAACTGGAGCTATCTTTACAGAGAGGCACCCATCCAGAAGAAGAGTTAAATAACAGAAGTTTAGCAAGTAAGCTTTTGGTTTGGAGCTGAGCCAAGAGAGAAGATTGAAGCACATCACCCATGCTGAGGCAAGCTGTGACTACCAAGGAAACAAACAATAGGTACAAAACCCATTGCCAAGCAGATGGGAGTCCCCTCCCCCATGAGAAGGGATCACTGTATACTTTCTGCAAACTAGTGAGCAGAGTTTAGATCTCCTCCTATTTAATCCCATGGGAGAGACCCTCTAAAAACCAGAATTCCTTCCCCAGAGAGGACCCACTAGTATGCCATGTTCAGGCATAAAACTGAACATGTACTCTACCCACAATTCTGAACTCCCTCCATGCTCACCCTGTAGTCTGGAGGTCTGTCCCCCGTAGAGACCAGATTCTTGGGCATTTTCTTGAGAGGTGTAGACAGGGCGTGGGCTGTTGGAAGTCTGTGCTGAATCAGTGGCACATGTGTAAAGTGGGGACTATGAAGCAAGGGAGCTATATGGGAGAGGGAGAGATGGTGCCCAAAGTGTGGTGAAGCACAGCGGCAGCAGTAGAGGAACAGTGGGATTCACACCCCAGGTGATGGTTTGGAGAAACATTATTCACCTCTCTTGGCAAGCAGAGGGAGCCAGGCCTCTGCTCCAATGGTGGCCACGGGCAGAGTAGATCTGGGATAGAAACACAGGTCCCAAGAGCAAAGGGTATGCCTGACACAGTACCTGCCAGGATCATGTGCAGCAGGACAAAGAATAGAATCTACATGCACACAGAGGCAGCATACTCCCAGGCTGGGCTGAGTTAGAATTGCTGCCTTTGTGAGCCCAAGATGCAACTGGCTCCCAGGGGAGCATAGCTGGGACAAAAGCTATGCTCAAGCTATCAGCAGACCCCTTCTACCTAGTTGTTGGAGACCTTTTGAACTCTCCAACTTGAAACTGGGTGCTGACTGAGACAACTGATTTGGAACTCCTGACCGGGCCAATCACTGAAGGACCATTCAGGTGGTACCCTGGTTGTGTTGTTGTGGGAAGGTTTGATTTTCCTTTCCAGTTGTTGCCCATGGGAAATGGGGTTTCTTAGGTGCTTATATTTCTCCACAGCTGAGACTTCAACCCAGAGTTACTTATTCACTAGGATTGGACAGAGATCAGCTGAAAACAAGACAGAGCCACTTAGCCCCATGACACGAAACAGGTCCCAAGGGTGTCAGGGCATTGTACGATACAGGTCCTTTGCAAAGTTGTAGTGGAATCCCAGCTACTCGGGAAGCTGAGGGAAGAGACTCGCCTAAGCCCAGGAGTTGGAGGTTGCTGTGAGCCGTGTGACGCCATGGCACTCTCCCGGGGGCGATAAAGTGAGACTCTGTCTCTACAAAAACAAAAAACAAAACAAAAAAAAAAGCAAAGCTGTAGTGGAAAACCTGAAGTCACCTGTCCCAGCTCTTGGGCAAAGGGCAGCCTGATCACTACCCCAGGAGCCCCCCAATTCAATGTCACCTTATTTGCTCATCAAGCTAAACAGTGTAAAATAATTATAGGGCAGAATCAGCAGAAAAGATCCAGTAACCTGAATAACTAGAGTAGTTCAACCCCTAAAAAGAACAATTTTGTGGACACAACTGAAGATTCCATTCACTAACAGAAGGCTGACATGTCAGAAACTGAATTCAGAATTTGGATTGCAAATAAGATCAATAAAATAGATGAAAAGTTGGAATTAGAA
>CAUYON010076917.1:0-13872 GCA_963573935.1 Arctocebus calabarensis
ATAGTGATCAAGGAAATGCCATGAAGGATATCTGTAACAGTATGATCAAAATATTTCTGAATGTATATGAATCGTGCCCTGTGATTGCACCAATGTACATAATTATGATTCAATAAAATTATTAAAAAAAAAAAGTGCTGGCAAATACTAAGAACTCAAAAAAAAAAAATTTCTCAATGGCCAAGAAACATACGAAAAAAAATGTTCAGCATCACTAATTAGCAGAAAAATGCAAATTAAAACCACAATGAGATATTATCTTATGGCTGTTAATAAAAAGGCAAAAAATAACAGATGTTGGCAAGGATGCAAAAAAAAGGAAACTCTTAAACACAGTGCACTAATGTAAATTAGTGCAACTTCTATGAGAGATATTAAGATTTTTTAAAGAACAAAAATAGTAATACCACATGATGCATCAATTTCACTTCTTGGTATCTACCCAAAAGAAAAGAAATCAATTTATGAAAAGCATACCTGCATTC
The DNA here is from genome assembly GCA_963573935.1 of Arctocebus calabarensis. Taxonomy (NCBI): domain Eukaryota; kingdom Metazoa; phylum Chordata; class Mammalia; order Primates; family Lorisidae; genus Arctocebus; species Arctocebus calabarensis. The sequence goes on from CAUYON010076917.1 coordinate 486, forward strand.
CTGTGTTTATCAAAGCATTATTCACAATAACAAAGATGTGAAATCAACTTATGTGCCCATCAGTGGAAGATTAGATAAAGAAAATGTGGTATACATATACAATGGAATATTATTCAGCTGGATAAAAAATGAAGTCATGTCTTTTGCAGCAATATGGATAATACTGAGGGCTCTTACATTAAGTGAAACAACTCAGACTCAGAAAGGCAAGTATGGCTTGTTCACATTTGTGAGTGGGAGCTAAATAATGTGCATATATGAAAACAAAACATGGAATGATGAAAAATGGAGATTTAGAGGGGTGGGATAGATGATAAGAGTTTGCTTGGTAGATCAATGTGTGCTTCCTCCGCGATGTATGGGTGAAAGTCCTGCCTTCACCACAATGCAATATATAATATCAATATACAAAAACTATACTTGTACCTCATGAATACATACAGATAAAAAATAAATGGGAAAAGAAATTACTGAAAAAAAATAAAAATTTCTTGAACAGATCAATATCAAGCACTGAGATTGAAGAAACAATAAAAAAGTAACCAACAAAAAAAGCCTGGAACCCAATGGCTTCACACCATAATTCTGTCACAACTTCAAAGATGAGCTACTACCTATAATGCAGGATCTATTCCTAAACATTGAGAAAGAGAGAACCTTCCCCAACATGTTCTATGAGGAAAATATCACCTTAATTTCAAAACCAAGAACACATTCAATTAAAAAGAAGAACTACAAACCAATTTCACTAATGAATATCAATGCAAAATTAGTCAACAAAATCCGAGCAAGTAGATTTCTGCTACACATTTAAAAAGTGATACATCACAATCAAGTAGGTTTCCTCTAAGGGATGCAAGATTGGATTAACATATGCAAATCCATAAATGTAGTTTACCATATCAATAGAAGAAAAAAAAAGACCATATGATCTTCTCAATAGATACAGAAAAAGCACTTGACAAAATTCAGCATCCTTTTCTAACAAGAACACTTAAGAAAATAGACAGAGAGGGTGGACAAAATGGCAGCCAAGTAACACCTTCTTTGCAATGTGGCATTGTGAGATTTAAGAGAAGACTCTAGCACCTCTGGCTTGTGAGCTCTGTCCAGAAACATCTGTTTGGGTATGCAGGGAGGCAATAGGAGACTTTGGGACCCCAGGAGGAGGACAAAAGCAGTGGGAAAGTGGCAAGTGGTTGTGTTAGGTCTGAGATCATGGCACTTGCCTCAGCTGTAACTATACAAACAGTGAGATTGCAGACAGGGAGGGCTTTCCCTGCAGGTGTTTTTGGTTTTTAGACTTGGGCACTTGGTTGGATTAGCTGGGGAGACCTTGGGTGAGAGTGTGGCCGACTTTAAGCATTGTCAAGCATCTGGGACTGAGCCACTGGGCCTGAACAGAGCTTTCATTGTTTGGCTGTGGGCCAGCAGCCATTGTGGAAGAGCTGCCCTGCAGGCTCCACCCTCAAGGTCGCAGAGTGAGGTTCAGGCTGAGAGACGTTGAACAAGTGATTTAATGACTGTGAACAGTGCCAAAGGTGAGGACTGAGATGGTGGGGAAAAGAGATGTTTTCAGTGTTCCACAGTAGGAGAGAAGCCTTGAAGCCTCGGCCCTCAGGGGCATAAATTGAGACTGGTTTTGGTGCGTCTGATAAGCAGACAGCCACTTCAAGAGAGATCCCAGTGACGCATGCTTTCCTAGGAAAGCCTCTGCTTAGCGAAAGTTAATGGTTTAAAGTGTCTTTTAAGCTGGCAGTGGAGCAGCTCAGGCTTTCAACCATGTGGGGTTTGAGGGCAGAGAAGTCAGCAGAGGCCTCCTGTCTCCATCTTATACAGCTGTATCAGCATTGTGATTAGTATCTCATACCCCAGAAAGATCACGTGTTCCTCAGAGAATATTCAGCTAAATATATATACTGCTTTTTTTTTTTATTCCTTTCTTTAATTTCAACTTTTTCCCTGAGACTATTTGTTTCTTTTCTTTTCTCATTTATCTAGTGTAAATATAATTTTCCACCATTGCCTTCTTTAATAATAAGAATTTCATTTTGGCTAGTTTTACTGCCTCTATTATTTGGTTTTTCACCCAGTTTTATCTTATAAGGTTTTCTGCTTTTTATTTTGGTTTGATTTATACTATTTTTGTTCTTCCTCTCCATTTGGTGTAGATGGGGTACCATGTCTTCTCAGGCTGGCAAAGAGATGCTGACCTCAAAGGAACCATCCAACCCAGCACCCTTACAGGTTAGGGTTTTTTAAGGTCTGGGTCAAAATACCCTACTGTACACCTTTATTACTCCTGTCTCCCTCTTTCTGTGCCTCTCTTCTTTCTATCAATCTTCCCTTTTACTCACCCCCTCCTTTCTCATTTTCCTTTTTTAAAATCTTTTTTTCCTTCTTGTTCTTCAATTTCTCATTATTTTGGTCCTGCACCAAAAGGACTCATCAATACCTTAGGTCAGAGGCATGGTAACTTAAAGAACAAGAGGAAGTGAAAGGAAAACTGGAGCAAGGAAACAGACAAAAGAAAACACACATGTGGAAGAAACAGCAGGAAAATCCTGGCAACATCAAAGTCCAGACCAGAGCAACCCTCCCAAGGGAACGTGAGGTAGCTACTGGAGTGGATTCCACCTAGAAAGAAATTTTAGAAATGGCAGAAGGGGAATTTAAAATATAGATGATAAAAACAATAAAGGAAATTGCTGAGAAAGTGGAAAATAACCAAAAGGAAATCCAAAAAGAGAATGAAATAAGAGATGAATGATATGAAGGATATAGAAAGGATATAGCAGAGCTGAAGGAATTGAAGCAGTCAATTAGACAACTTTAAGATGCATTAGAAAGTATCATAACAGATTAGACCATGCAGAGGAAAGAATCTCAGAGGTAGAGGAGAAAGCTCTTGAGATAACTCAGATAGTTAAAGAGGCAGAAAAAAAGAGAGAGGAAGCATAACATTCACTGACAGAATTATGAGACTTTATGAAGCTTTCAAACATTCGAGTTATAGGTATCCCAAAAGGGGAAGAAGAATGCCCCAGAGTAACGGAAGCCATACTAGAGAATATTATAAATGAAAATTTCCCAAATATCACCAAGAATATGACATATTCCTTTCAGGGGGATATCATACCCCAGGTTGCCACCACTCAAATAGAGTTTCTCCAAGACACACTGTGATGAACCTGTCCAAAGTCAAGACAAAAGAACGATTCTATAAGCTTCCAGAGGTAAGCACCAATTATGCTCCAGGGGTCAATCCATTAGAGAGACTACAGACTTCTCTACTGAAACGTTTCAAGCCTGAAGACAATGGTCATATACATTTAATCTATTTAAACAAAACAATTTCTAGCCCAGACTTCTATATCCTGCTAAGCTAAGCTTTTTTTCTTTTTTTTTGCAGTTTTTGGCTGGGGCTGGGTTTGAACCCACCACCCCCAGCATATGGGGCCAGAGCCCTACTCCTTTGAGCCATAGGTGCTGCCCTAAGCTAAGCTTTAAAATTGACAGAAAAATCAAATATTTTACTGATATGTAAACACTAAGGAAGTTTGCTACAAGACCAGCTCTACTGGAAATACTTTGACCTGTTTTACACACTGACCATCACAATGGACCAGGAGCAAAGTAAGCATGCAAAAATTAAAGGACAAAACCTAGCTTCCACAATGATGCAAAACTAAGCAATGTACTTTACAAAATAAGATGAATGGAACACCACCACACTTACCAATTATCTAAATAAACATTAATAACTTGAATTCCCCCACTGAAGAGGCATAGACTGTTTAATTGATAAGAAAACAGAAGCTATCCATTTGCTATCTGCAGGAAATCCACTTAGACTCAAAAGACAAATTCACTCAGAGTTAAGGGTTAGAAGACAATTTTTCAGGCAAATGAAATTCAGAAGAAAAGAAGAGTTGTAATCTTTTTTTAGGTACAAGTGGATTTAAAGCAACTAAAGCAAAAAAAAAAAAAAGACAAAGATGGACACTTCATATTGGTCAAGGGAAAAACGCAACAAGAAGACATTTCAATTCTAAATATTTATGCACCCAACTTTAATGCTCCCAGGTTCCTAAAACAGACTTTAATTACTCTAAACAATATGATATCCCATAACACCATAATTTTAGGGGACATTAACACTCCTCTTACAAAGCTGGACAGATCCTCTAAACATAAACTAAACAAAGGTACAAGGGGCTTAATTGTAACCCTAGAACAACAGTACCTGATAGACATATATAGAACACTCCATCCCAAAGCTAAGGAATATAGGTTCTTCTCATTGGCCCATGGAACATTCTCCAAAACTGATCATACACTAGGACACAAAACAAACCTGAAATAATCAAAATAATTGAAATTTTACCTTGTACCTTCACAGACCACAAGTCATTAAAGGTGGAACTCAACTTCAAGAAAAACATTCATCCTACACAAAGGCTTGAAATTTAAATAACCTTATGCTGAATGACAGTTGGGTGCAGGAAGAGATAAGAGGAAATCATTAACTTCCTTGAGCATAACAACAATGAATACAAGCTACCAAAACCTCTGGGATACAGAAAAAGCAGTCCTAAGAGGAAAACTTATCATTTTAGTTGGCTACATCCGAAAAACAGAAAGAGAGTGCATTAAACAACTCACAAGGATTGGAAAAGAAGAACAATCTAAGCCTAAACCCAGCATAACAAAATAAATATCTAAAATTAAATCAGAGATTAATGAAAATGAAAACAAAATAATCATTCAGAAAATTAATGAGACAAAATAAATAAAATAGATAAACATTTGACCAGACTAACTAGAAATAGAAAAGTAAAATCTCTCATAACCTCAATCATAAATGATAAAGAGGAAATAACAACAGATGTCACAGAGATACAAGAGAATATCTCTGAATACTATAAGAAATTCTCTGCCCAGAAATTTGTCAATGTGAAGGAAATGGATCAATACTTGGAATCATACCCTCCCCGTAGACTTATCCAGGAAGAAATAGATCTCCTGCACAGACCAATTTCAAACACTGAGATCAAAGAAACCATTAAAAAAATCTCACAGCAAAAATATTCCTTGGTCCAGATGGCTTCACACCATAATTCTATAAAACTTTCAAAGAAAAGCTTATTCCCATACTACAGAAACTATTCCAAAAAACTGAAGAGGAAGAAATCTTCCCCAACACGTTCTATACAGCAAAAATTACTCTGATACCAATACCAGGAAAAGACCCAAATAAAAGGAGAACTTCAGATCAATTTCACTACTGAATATGGATGCAAAAATTCTCAACAAAATCCTAGCCAATAGATTACAGCTTCTTATCAAAAAAGTCATACATCATCATCAAGTAGGGATGCAAGGCTAGTTTAACATATGCAAGTCCTTAAACATTATTTACTATATCAACAGAAGCAAAAACAAAGGCCATGTGATCCTCTTAATTGATACAATAAAAGCATTCAAAAAAATCCAGCATCCTTTTCTAATTAGAACACTAAAGAGTGTAGGTATAAATGGCACATTTTTTAAACTGATCAAAGATATCTATGACAAACATACAGGTAATTTTTCACTGAATGCAGTAAAACTGATATCTGTTCCACTTAGAACTGAAACCAGGCAAGGTTGTCCTCTATCACCACTACTATTCTACATAGTGCTGAAAGTTCTAGACAATACTGTCAGGCAGGAGGAGGAAATGAAGGGCATCCAAATGGGAGCAGAGGAGGTCAAACTCTCCCTCTTTGCTGATGATATGATCTTATACTTAGAGAACCTGAAAGACTAAACCACAAGACTCCTGGAAGTTATGAAAAAATACAGTAATGTCTCTGGATATAAAATCAATGTGCACAAGTCTGTACACTTTGTATACGCCAATAACAGCCAAGATGAGAAGCGAATTATGGACACAATCCCTTTCACCATAGCTTCAAAGAAAATGAAATACCTAGGAATATACCTAACAAAAAAGGTGAAGGACCTCTATAAAGAAAATTATGAAACCCTAAGAAAAGTAGTAGAGGATATTAAGAAATGGAAGAACATACTATGCTCATGACTGGGAAGAATCAACATTGTCAAAATGTCTATACTTCCCAAAGCGATCTACTGATTCAATGCCATCCTGATTAAAATACCATTATTGTACTTTCAAGACTTGGAAGAAATAATTCTTCATTTTGTATGTAACCAGAAAAAAAAAACCCATATAGCTAAGGCAGTTTTTAGTGATAAAAACAAAGTTGGGGCATCATCATACCAGAATTTAGGCTGTACTAGAAGGCCATACTGGTCAAAACAGCATGGTACTGGTACAAAAATAGGGACATAGACATTTGCAATCAAATAGAAAACCAGGAAATGAAACTAACATCTTACAGCCACCTAATCTTCAATAAACCAAACAAGAACATACACCGGGGGAAAGAATCCCTATTCAATAAATGGTGCTGGGAGAACTGGATATACATCTGTAAAAGACTGAAACTAAACCTGTACCTTTCTCCACTTACAAAAATTGACTCAAGATGGATGAAAGACCTAAATTTAAGGCATGAAACTAAATCCCCAAAGAAAGCATAGAAAAAACACTTGAAAATATCGGCATGGGACAGATTTTATGAAGAAGACTTCCATGGCAATTGCAACAACAACTAAAATAAACAAATGGGACTTAATTAAACTGATAAGCTCTGCACAGCTAAGGAGACAACGACCATAGCAAGTAGACAACCTACATAATGGGAAAGGATATTAGCATATTTTGAATTGGACAAAAGCTTGATAACTAGGATCTACAGAAAACTCAAATTAATCCACATGAAAAAAGCCAACAATCCCATATATCAATGGACAAGAAAGATGAATAGAACCTTTTCTAAAGAAGACAGATGAATGGCTAACAAACATATGAAAAAATGCTAATTGTCCCTAATGAGAGAAATGCAAATCAAAACTACCCTGAGATATCTAACCTTAGTGAGAATGACCCACATTACAAAATCTCAAAACTGCAGATGCTTGTATGGATGTGGAGAGAAGGGAACACTTTTACACTGCTGGTGGGACTGTAAACTAATGCCACCTTTTTGGAAAGATGTCTGGTGAGCCCTCAAAGAACTCAAGCTAGACCTCCAATTTGTTCCTGGAATTCCATTACTGGGCATCTATCCAGAAGAAAAAAAAAATCCATTTACCATAAGGACACTTGCACTAGACTTTATCACAGCTCAATATACAATCAACAAAATGTGAAAACAGCCTAAATGCCCATCAACCTAGAAATGGATTAATAAGCCATGGTATATGTATATCATGGAATACTATTCAGCCATTAAAAAAGATGGAGACTACATCTTTTGTATTAACCTGGATGGAAGTGGAATACATTCTTCTTAGTAAAACATTACAAGAATGGAGAAGCAAGAACCCCATGTATTGAATTCTGATATGAGGACAATTAATGACCTAGTGAGTGGTGGGGAAAGAGGAGAGCAGAGTGAGGGAAGGAGGGAAGTAAGAAAGGGAAGGAGGGAGGTGGGTGCAATAAGGATAGAGATAGGGAAGAAGGCAGTGGGTGAGGGGTCATGGTGTGTGACACACCTTTCGGTGGCAGGACATAATTATAAGAGGGACTTTACCAACAAATGCAATCATTGTAATGTGGTTCTTTGTACCCTCAATGAATCCCCAACAATAAAAATAAAGAAAACTGTCAGAGATGGTACATTTCCTATGCTGATTGAAACCATCTATGACAAACCCACAGCTAAAATCATACTGAATGGAGTAAAACTGAAATCTTTTCTACTTAGAACTGGAACCAGACAAGAATATCCACTATCATATACTATTATTCAACAATGTGCTGGACGTTCTAGCTAATGCAATCAAGGAAAAGAATGATATAAAGGGCATCCAAATGGGGGCAGAGGTGGTCAAACTCTCCCTCTTTGCTAGCAATATGATCTTATACTTTGAAATCCCCAGAGACTCAACCACAAAACTATTTCCTGGAAGTGTTCAGGAAATACAGTAATGTCTCCGGGTATAAAATCAATGTCCACAAATCAGTAGGTTTTGTATATGCCGATAATGGCCAAGATGAGAAGAATATCAATGAAACAGTTCCCTTCACAGTAGCCTCAAAGAAAATGAAATACTCAGGAATGTACCTATCAAAGGAGGTAGTGGATCTTTACAAAGAGAACTATGAAACTGTAATAAAAGAAATTGCAGCAGATTTTAAGAAATAAAAGAAGATCCCATGCTCATTGCTGGGATGAATCAACTTTGTTAAAATGTCTATTCTATCCAAAGCAATCTAGAAATTCAATATAATCCCCATTAAAATACCAACATCATACTTTGAAGAACTGGAAAAAAGTAGTATTTCATTTTGTATGGAACCCGAAAAAACCCTAGATAACCGAGGCTATTCTTAATAGTAAAAACAAAACTAGAGGCATCACTTTACCAGACTTCAGGCTATATTACAAGTACACAGTAATCAAAACAGCATGGTATTGCGCCAAAAAATAGAGACAGACATATGTAGCAGAATAAAAAACCAAAGGATGAAACCGGTCTCTAGTTGCCATCTGATCTTTGAGAAACAAAACAAAAGCATTCAGTGGGGGTGGGAGGATTCTGTATTCAACAAATGTTATGAGAGAACTGAATAACCACATGTAAAAGATTGGACCTGGTCACATCTTTGACTACTTACAAAAATTGGCTCAATATGGAGAAAAGACTTAAATCTAAGATATAAAGTGACAAAAATCTTAGAAGAAAGTGTGGAGAAACTCTTGATGATGTTGAACTGGGAAAAGATTTTATGACAAAGACTTCAGTGGCAATTCAACAATAAAAATAAACAAATGTCCCAAAACCGCAGATGCTGGCATGGATGTGGAGAGAAGGGAACACTTTTATACTGCTGGTGGGACTGCAAACTAACACAACCATTTTGAAAGGCAGTCTGCAGAACCCTCAAAGAACTCAAGGTAGACTTCCCATTTGATCCTGCAATCCCACTGCTGGGCATCTACCCAGAAGAAAAAAAAATCATTTTACCACAAGGTCACTTGTACTAGACTATTGCAGCTCAATTTACAATGGCCAAAATGTGGAAAGAGCCTAAATGCCCAGTAACTCAAGAATGGTTTAACAAGCTGTGGTATTTGTATACCATGGAATACTATTCAGGCACTAAAAGACGGAGACTTCGTATCCTTTGTATTAACCTGGATGGATGTGGAACACATTATCCTTAGTGAAGCATCACAAGAATGGAGAAATAAGAATCCTATGTACTAAATTCTGATATGAGGACAATTAAGGTCCTATACACAGTTGGGGGCTGGAGAGGGGAAGAGCTGAGAAAGGGAAGGATGAAGGAGGGTGTGGGGGTCAAGGGAGAGGGTTCACCTTTTTGGGGTGGGATACAAATACAAGAGGCTCCTTATCTAACAAAAGCAATTAATGTAACCTGCTTTTGTGTACCCTCAATAAATCCCCAACAATAAAAATAAATAAATAAATAAAAATGAGTGGTCTAATTATAAATAAAATAAAATAAACAAATGGAACTTAATTAAACTGAAAAGTTCTGCACAGCTAAGGACCCAGTAGCAAGGCAAAAAGGCAACCTTTAGAATGGCAAAAGATATTTGCAGGGTATTAATCTGACTAATCTTGATAACTAGAATCTACAGAGAGCTAAAATTAATTTTAAAAAAAGAGAGAAAACAATCCCATCTACCACTGGGCAATAGACATGAACAGAACATTCTCTGATGAAGATAGACGAATGGCTAATAAACATTTGAAAACAAAAAATGCTCATTGTCCTTGAATGTCAGAGAAATGCAAATCAAACCCACCTTGATATTACCTAACCCCAGTGAGAATAGCACACATCACAAAGTCTCAAAGCTGCAGATTCCCATGTGGATGTGGAGAGAAGAGAACACTTTTACACTATCAGTGGGACTGCAAACTAATAGCACCTTTTTGGAAGGAAATTTGGAGAATCCTCAAAGAACTCAAATTTAGACCTTCCATTTGATCCTATAATCCCATTAAGAGGCATCTTCCGTGAAGAATAAAAACATCATAAGGACATTTACACTGTAATGCTTATCAGAGGACACTTTACAATCTCCAAAATGTGGAAACAACTTAAATGCCCACCATCCCAGGAATGGATTGACAAGCTGTGGCATATGTATATCATGGAATACTATTCAGCCATTAAAAAATATGTAGACTTTACAGCTTCTGTATTAACTAGGATAGAGTTGGAACACATTCTTCTTAGTAAAGTATCATAAGAATGGAGAAGCAAGAATCCAGTGTAATCAATTCTAATATGAAGCCAGTAGACGATATAATATGTACCCAAATAAGAGAAACTCTCAAATCAATTCAAGGTGTGAGTTGGGGGAAAGAGGGAGCAGGGATAGTGAGATGGGGTGCTCCTACTTACGGGACACAATGTTAGGATGCATGGCACACCTCTTTTGGTGGGACATGATTATAGGAGGGATTTATTTGCCTAATAAATGCAAACAGTGTAACTTAATTCCTTGTACCATCAATTCACCTGAAACAATAAGAAACTGAAAAATAAAACAACTTTGAGTAGGGTAATGGGTCCAAAAGAAGGGTTAAATCTCATACCAGTACATAATTTTGGACAATAGTATTTTATTTTATAAATACATAGTATTTTACATTTTTAATAAATTTTGGGTTTTGTCAATTTCACATGTTGGATTGGAGACCTCTGACTTTCTTAGTTTTTTTTTCATATACATGTGTTTATTAAGTTTCCACTTTTTGCCTTCACAAAATTAAAAAGGCTTAAAATTTAATAATAATAACAATGTTTCAGATAAGGACCAGAAAGAAAAAACTTGTAAAGAATGAACAAAGATAAATACATTCAGAAAAGAATGTATTGCTGCATCAAAATATTAAGCAATAATACTAATGATAATAATTATTATCTGTGACTAATTATAGTGACAGATAATGCACAAGAAAGAAAGTAACATTCACATTTGGAGAACACGTGAACATTATGTCAAACAAGAGCATGTCTACTATAGAATGCTCTAACTCTGAGGTTCAGTATAGAATCATCAGTTAACTTCTTATTTATTTCTCGAAAGTCTCAAAAAATAGACAAGCAACATTCACAAATAACAGTAAAAAATAATTTCAAAAAACAGGTCATGTTTTCAAACAACAAATCTTATAGACAATGGAAAAAAAAAGAAATACTTCAAAACCATTCTACTTAATCTGGACACACCTGATATTAAAATTGCAGAAAATATATTATTATAAAGGGGAAATTACAAACATATTTTACTTATAAATGAGTATGCAATATCTTAAACAGCATATTAACAAGTGGATTTGAAAATTAATGTTTAAGTAATATACTTTGGTCAAAATTAAATCCAATTTATGAGAGAATTAGTCACTATTTTCTTTTCTTTTCTTTTTCTTCTTTTCCTTTTCCTCACCCCCTCCCTCCTTATCTGTCTGATCTCCCTTTATCCATGCCCCAACATGGCATTAATTGTCATTAATTGTCCTCATATCAAAGTTGAATACATAGGATTCATACTTCTCCATTCCTGTGATGCTTCACTAAGAATAATGTGTTCCACCTCCATCCAGGTTAGTACAAATGCTACAAAAATCTCTTTTTTTAATGGCTGAATAATATTACATGGTATACATATACACAGCTTACCAATCCATTCCTGGGATGAAGGACATTTAGGCTGTTTCCACGTTTTAGCAATTGTAAATTGGGCTGCAATAAACAGCCTGGTATAAATGTCTTTCTAATAAAAGTTTTTTTTATTTTTCCTTCTGGACAGATGCCAGTAAAGGGATTGCAGGATCAAATGGGAGATCTAGGTTGAGTTCTTTGAGCTTTCTCTATACTTCCTTCCAAAAAAGTTGTATTAGTTTGCAGTCCCACCAGCAGTGTAAAAGTGTTCCTTTCTCTCCACATCCACGCCAGCATCTGCAGTTTTGAGATTTTGTGATAAAGGCCTTTCTTGGTGGGGTTAGATGATATCTCAGGGTGGTTTTAACTTGCATTTCTCTAATAACTAGGGATGATGAGCATTTTTCATGTGTTTCCTAGCCATTCATCTGTTGTCTTTAGAGAAGATTCTATTCATCTCTCTTCTCGATTGATGTATGGGATTGTTGGTTTTTTCTTGTAGATTAATTGAAGTTCTGTATAGATCCTGGTTATTAAACTTTTGTGTGATTCAAAATATGCAAATATCCTTTCCCATTGAGTGGGTTGTCTATTTGCTTTGATTGTTGTCTCCTTGGCTATACAGAAACTTTTCAGTTTAATTAAATCCCATTCATTTATTGTTGCTGCTGTTGCTATTGCCCTGGCAGTCTTCCTCATAAAGTCTTTCCCCAGGCTGATATATTCCAGTGTTTTTCCTATTCTTTCTTTGAGGATTTTTATCATTTCACACCTTACTTTTAAGTCATTTATCCATCTTGAATCAATTTTCCTGAGTGAAGAAGGGTGCAGGTCCAGTTTCAGTTTTTTACATGTGGATATCTAATTCTCTCAGCACCATTTATTGAATAGGGAGTCTTTCCCCAAGTGGATGCTCTTCTTTGGTTTATTGAAGATTAGGTGGCTGTAAATTGTTGGTTTCATTTCCTTGTTTTCTATTTGATTCCAAATGTCTCTATTTTTGTGCCAGTACCATGTTGTCTTGACCACTATGGCCTTGTAATACAGCCTAAAATCTGGTATGGTGATACCCCCAGCTTTGTTTTTATTACTAAGAACTACCTTAGCTATCCAGGTTTTTTTCTGGTACCATACAAAATGCAGAATCATTTTTTTCCAAGTCTTGGAAGTAGGATGTTGGCATTTTAATAGAGAAGGCTTTGAATCGGTAAATTGCTCTGAGAAGTATAGAAATTTTAACAATGTTGATTCTTCCCAGCCATGAGCATGGGATACAGCAAAAGGAGTCCTGAGAGGAAAATTTGTTGCTTCAGAAGCCTACATTCAAAAAACAGAAAGAGAGCACATCAACAATCTCACAAGCCATCTGATGGAATTGGAAAAAGAACAACAATCTAACCTAAACACAGCAGAAGAAAAGAAATATCCAAAATTAAATCAGAGATTAATGAAATTGAAAAGAAAAGAATCATTCAGAAAATTAATGAAACAAGGAGTAGTTTTTTTGAAAAAATAAATAAAATGGATAAGACTTTTGCTAGACTAACTAGAAATAAAAAGGTAAAATCTCTAGTAACCTCAATCAGAAATGATAAAGGGGAAATA
>CAUYON010076919.1:0-14057 GCA_963573935.1 Arctocebus calabarensis
AGATATCCTTCATGGCATTTCCTTGATCACTATATAAAGACATTAATACTCTACCTTTAATAAGTTTCGCCAGTACCCTGCTAAGATGCACCGTAGGTGTGTTCCCACTAATTGCCCTCCCTCTACCCATCCTCCCCCTACCCCTGCCCTCCCTTTCACCTATCCCTGTATTCCTGTGCTATAATTTGTAGGTGTTTTTCTTAAGGCCATCTTTTCCACTCTGGGAATTGATTAGTTGAAAGCTAATTGACATTGCGGACACCAACACATTGGTGTCCGCAATGTCAGATAGATAAGAGGTTGTCTCCAGATCTCCAATACACTCATGTACTTGTTCTGACTCTAATATGAAGTGGGTCATTTCCATGGATCCTGGGGCGAGGAGAAGGTAGAAAAGGGATTTCTACTGCTTGTGAGTAAAGTGAGATAGAAATAAAATATCCGTCTATCACAGATCCTTTTTAAAAAACCTAGTTCCTTTCCCTTTCTGCTTTTCTCATCCCCCAAAGCCATTAACCATCATCAGCCCAGTAGCCCCTTATGCACCTCTTACACCAGGGTCAACAGAACAGTTTTGCTACATGCATGAAAAGGCCTTTAGTGATTAATCTACGGCACATTTGTTGAAGGAAAGGTTGTTATAATGTAGAACCTTTCAATTTCTTCTTAATGATCTAGCTAGGAATAGGGGAATAATAACTATAGCTTTTCTCACACCTTTGAGTCAATGAGCTACAGCAAGAATTTTAAAAGCTTACTCTAATTAAGTATCTGCACAGTCTGTACTCAATATTCGTTTAGGCCTTTCTTTTTCTAATAAGCTACAACTTTTCTTTCTGCAGTACAGAAGGCTTCAGAGCCTGCTGTTCTATTTGCAAACAGGAGTCAGTCTCAACCCCACTTAGGACCCCAGGTTCATTCCTTACGCCATGTAGGGAGCCAGTGCTGGCTTGCCTGGCCAGTGTCTGGTGAGCTCAGCCACCTAACCCCCTTCCCTCCCGGTCAGGCCCACCAAATCAACTCCATGTGTTTCTGACAGGAACAGGAGCCCATTTCATTTTGCAGACTTCTGGTGGAGGCTGCATGGAGGTGGGAGTGTGGGTGGTGATCAGGCTTTCTATTTTCAGTTCCCTTCAGTTTTAATGCAGGTGAGAGCTTCCAAAATGACACACACAGATTCAGAGAATGAAGAGTTTCTGTGTACCAGCAGCAGCAATCTCTGTCACTTCACTATCAAATTCATGAATAAATAGTTCAGGCTTTCTCCACCCACCCTCCTGGTCCCTTCCACCTTTCTCACTCTCAGCTGATGACCTTGGGAACTCTCAACCTTTTAATCCCCCAAATCCTGAAAGCTACCCCCAACCCCTAGCACTGTCTCAATGGAAAAAAAACCAAAACAAAACAACAAAAAAAAACACACTTCATAAAATAGATTCTGAACCAAATGAAAGTGACTATACCAGGGGAAACACAGTCTCAAAAGGTCCTGAGAAAGTGCCCCCCATGCTGGTCAGAATACAGGTTACAATTCCGCTTTATACATTTCTTTCTTTTTTTTTTTTTTTTTTTGAGACAGAGCCTCAAGCTGTCACCCTTGATAGAGTGCTGTGGCATCACTGCTCACAGCAACCTCCAATCCCTGGGCTCAAGTGAGTCTCTTGCCTCCGCCTCCCAAGTAGCTGGGACTACAGATGCCCGCCACAATGCTCGGCCATTTTTTGGTTGCAGCCGTCATTGTTGTCTGGCAGGCCGGGCTGGATTTGAATCTGTCAGCTCAAGTGTATGTGGCTGGCACTTTAACCTGTTGAGCCACAGGTGCCGAGCCCCGCTTTATACATTTCAAGGAGACAGGAATCTTAGGATACATGGAAGATATACTGTGGTTTGTCTTCAGAAGACAGGACATCTTCAAATAGAATTTTATAGATTACAGGCTAATTCAGAGACTCTATAATTTGTAATTGGTTAAAGGGATAGAGCTTTGCTTACATGAAAGCTTGGAGTCAGTAGAAAGGAGTGTTTTAAGATAAAGAAGACTGCTTCTCACAGAGCAAGCCACAATATACTTATTGCCACAAAGAGTCTGTCTTGTCGGCCTTGTGGTTGCCATTTTACTATTAGTGCCTGTCAGTTGTTGCGTCTAAACTCTAAAAGGGAGGGAGCATAAGGAGGTGTATGTGACCTCCCTTTCCACAATGGCTGCGAACTCAGTTTTAAAGTTCCTCTGGGATTCTATTTTTAGTATACACACCCAATCTTTCCTCCTCTCTCCTCAAGAGAGGATGTGTATTTTCTCCACTGAGTCTGCTTTCCCTGCCTGGTTCTAGTCTCTAACTCTTCCTCTTTTCTGCAGGACCTAGAATTCTGATTGCTACCATTAAAAAAGAACTGCATACAAATTACATTTAATTAGAGTTTAATCAGACAAATAGCAATTTGCAAATTTGGCATCCCCCAGAAACCGGTAAGGTTCAGAAGGACTGCAGGGCTCTCCTATGATTAAATAACATTTATAGCCAGAAAAAGAAAACTGATGTATAGAAAATGGAAGTGAGATACAGAAACAGCTGGACTGGTTACAGCTCAGTGTTTGCCTTATTGGGACACAGTTTGATTAGTAGGCTACGTGTCACTGGCTGAAACTCAGCTACTTGTTAAAAGGATAGGATACAAGCTGTTTACATATCAAGCTAAGTTACAGTTCACTATGCATTGAGAAAACTTTAAGCCAAACTTGATATGTACATGGAGGCAGCTCTAGGCCAAACTTAATTTGACACTACTTGTCCTCCCCCTCCTTATTCTCTCATGGCTTTCCCTCCTGCTGCATCCACTCAGTGTTGAGCATCTGGAGTCCTTCAAAGGCCTCCTCCTGCCAGCAGCCCAGTCTTTTGCCTTTTGTCTTCTCAAGCAAACTGGAAAAAGAGGCCAACAGTCTCATCACCAGGATCTGCTGCCCAGGATCTTGTCCTGAAGATTAGCGCTTTACAGTGTTGGACCTCCAAGTGCTATAAGCCAGGTTCTCGGGTGATTTTATAAATGTCTTGAGTAATGTGGTCAAATTTTATAGTTTGACTGAAATATTGGCTCTTAACACTGATTCAGTTAAGTCCTCATATTGCATTGCATTTTTGCTGTATTTATTTGTTTACTTATTTTCTGTCTTCCCCACTAGATTAACATGAGCTCCACAAAGATTGTTATTTTGCATGTGCTCATGAACGCTGTGCCTTCATATTTGGATTAGTGTGTGGCCCCTGTGAGTACCTGACAGACAGTTGGTTTAAAAGTAACAGAATGAGAAGTGAACACCAAAATTACTGATATTATTAAGAATCATGTCCATTAAAACCCAGTCTATTACAAAATGTTAAAAATTGGTGAAATTCGGTTGTTCATCCAACTGTTCTTTCCATTTTTCTATAAACTTGAAAATTTAAAAGGTCAGTGGTAAAAAAATAAAAAAGACCATGCTTAAAATAGTGACCTTTAGTTTCAGAGCTATTGAAATTATTCATTTTATAGCGAATCATAGTTCATTATTGAAATTAATATGCCAGTAAGAGAATTCCAAATCCTAATTCTTCAAAAAGTCATTGTCATCTTTTTATTCATCACTGGAGAACTAAAAATTAAGCTACATTCTCACATTTTTTTTTGTATAGTGCAGACAACTCAACATTTTCTTCATAAAATTGCCACTTAAACTATAAATCAGGCAAAATTTCTCCTGCCTGGAACCCTCGGTAGATAGATGGAGTCAACAGAGCTGAGATTTCCACTCCTGAGGGGTGTAGGATCGTCTCCATGAGGAGTAGTTTGTGAGAGTCTGCCATCCTAGTTTTCATACCTGCCCAGATATTTTAGAGTCACTATAATCATTGAGCTCAGACATAGCAGAGTTTGATTTAGATTTCTTTTAGTCAATTTTAGGGGATTTATTAATTACATATCAGATTTTTTTTTTATTAGTAATAGGGAAGAGCAGGAAACATGGCCAGACCTGTGAATTACACTTAGCCTGTGGTTTACAATCAGTATCCTAGAAGACTTGAGATACATTCTATTGTGGGTTTTAGATTTCTTGTTTCTTGAATATGGTTTTATGAAATGGTAGAATTAAAATGAGATTCATTAATTGAGGGCAAAGTACATCACATGCATATGATTAATAAAATTTGCAAAACTTTATGAACTCAGTTATGAATGTCCCAATGATTGAGGGGCCTCTTTCATTCCCATAAACCAAACCAGGGCCTATGAATGAAAGAAGTGGTTTTTATTTTTTATTTATTTTTTAAGAGAAATGTCTATTTTCAAGTATCATATGCATGGGGAGAATCATAAGAATTATTAACCAGTATCAATGATGGGCAGGTATCTTTATACTTGCCTTTTAGAAGGTGGGCAGGGAACGTGGAGAATAAGTGCAATGAGGATTTTCTAGCGAGGATAAAATAGATGGAGAAAACCGTTTGACTTCTAAATTAACCTAAGAGACATGTATTATGTTAAAATGGTTTGAGCCAGTCTGCTTGAATTCTTGATCTTCTTTCCTGAATATATGGAGATAATAAGGAGAGGAAAAAGGTCAGATGTGCTCCTTCATCTTTTGATCAGATTTTATGGATAGTACTTCCAAATGCTTTCTGATCTTGAATGGTCTTTTAAAAAAATCATTCTCTCTTTTACTTTTATTACTATACTACTTATCAATAATAGAATTAAACAATTTTAAATTAAAACCTACTTCATTACTTTTGAGTTTCACAACAACAGAAATAAACATAAATTCAGCTGAAAGGGCAAGACTTCCAGAATCCAGTGACAAAAAACAGTCAAGTCTTGATCATCTGGGTTAGCAAAAGGGGTACAGTAAAATTGATAGTGTAAAAACAACACTAAAATGCATTGTCATGCTCCATTTGTATATCAAGTTATCTGAGAGTTCACAACATTCTAGCTAAGTAATTTAAGCAAATTGTGAAATTTCCTTTCTGCTTTAATTAAAAATATTCTTTTTTTTTTTTTTTTTTGAGACAAAGTCTCACTATGTCACCCTCAGTAGAGTGCCGTGGCGTTACAGCTCACAGCAACCTCAAACTCTTGGGCTTAAGTAATTTTCTTGCCTGAGCCTCCCAAGTAGCTGGGACTACAGCTACTCACCACAACACCTGCCTATTTTTGGTTGTAGTTGTCATTGATGTTTAGCAGGCCCGGGCAAGGCTTTAAGCCACCAGCCTGGGGGTATATGGCCAGCACCCTACTCACTGAGGTGCAGGCACTGAGCCAATTCAAAATATTCTTTATACAAGGTTTCTTAGCTCCTCATTCTCCCTGTCTGGAACTTGCATAGAATTTCCACACATTAAAAGCTGAGTCTGGAGGCTGTGGAGAAATTGGGAGAAATTCCCAAGTGCATGAGTCTATGCTTGTTTCCACATTCCCTTGGTTTGGTGGTTCTCATAGACTGTTTACATCTTGCAGTCTGATTTTGAAGGATCTTCAGAGTCTAGTGAAGAAAGGTTGAGAACTTAAATATGAAAGTGTTAAGGAGAAACACTTCAGAACACAACTGAATTGTTGATGACAATAGATTTGCATTTTAGAAAACCAACTCTGATCACAGATTGGAAGGCATTCCACTGGTGACTAGTTAGAAAGATTATTAATTCTCCAGGTAAGTTGAAAAGAGAATTATTCTAAGAAACTGTATATTAGTTTTCTGTTGCTACTTAACAAATGACCCCTGTTAGAGGTGAAAGTTCATCTATGAGCTGTTCAGTGTACCTGCTTCAGTTAACCCAGCATAACTAGCAAGTTTGGCTGAGTCAAAGGGAGAGCAAGAAAATGGGGGAGTGGAAAATGAGGCAGCTGGGACTCCATTATAGCAAAATAGAAGAAAAGTTTATTTAAGGTAATGAAAGAGTATATAGTATTTTAAGGAAAGCAGAAATAAGCATAGTTTTCCAGAGAGTGGAAAAGGGTCCCCCTCTTGAGTGAGTGGAGATACCTCACCAAGGAAATATTCCAATATAAATACTTGCATTCCAATTCTGCTTACATTTATCTATAAGAATTCTCACTGGGGATCAGTGCCCATAGTTCAGGGGTTAGGGTGCCGGCCACATGGACTGGGGCTAGTGGGTTTGAAATCAGCCAGGGCCTGCTAAACAACCAAGACAGCATAACAAAAAATAGCCAGGCATTGTGGTGGGCACCTATAATCCCAGCTACTTGGGAGGCTGAGGTCAGAGAATCATTTAAGACCAAGAGTTTGAGGTTGCTGTGAGGTGTGGCACCATGGCACTCTACTGAGGGTGATATAGTGAGACTCTGTCTCAAAAAAAAAAATTAATAAATAAATAAAAAAGAAGAATTCTCTTTGGTTCCCCTTAGGCTTTCAGGCATGCTGTCCTGGTTTCCTTAGTTGTGGTTACCTAAGTTGTCATATAAATACAATTTTCTTGACTGTGTATCAATAATTATTAACTGTTATTTGACCAGCAATGGTATGGCATCTGTTAGTCTCATGATGTTTGTGGCAAGTATGGTGTGCATTGTTTTGTGCCAGGGATCCTTATTTTTGTTTTACGATATGTATTATTATCTCTGTTCTATGGGAGGAATCATTCACAGGATAGAGGACATTGGTTGCAGGCTAAAAGTTACATTTTGCAGTAGCAGTACATGGTTAACTAGGTTACACCCACCCCAAATTTCTTGTTTTGCTTCACAGCCCTTTTCAACTTTCTTATTTAGAAGGACATATTTCTGTCCCACTCTTCTGTAACCCCTTAAACCTCCTTTTATCCCTAAACAACCACCAACTTAGTGGTAAACTTAACCATTTATTGTCTGTTTCTCCAGATCAGAGTCTGCCACAGTGTTGGATTGTCTCTTTGGGGCCTCACCATTTACAATGCAGTTGTAAGCTCTGGCTACAGTACTTATCTAGGGCTCAGGGTCCTCTTCTCAGCTCAGTCAGGTTGACAGGTTATAGGACTGAAGTTCCTGCTTTTTGCTGGCTGTCAGCTGGGGGCCACTCCCAGCTTCTAGAACTACCCACATTCCTTGACATGTGGCTGCTATATCTTTTAACCCAGGAATGGTTACCTCAAAACTCATCACTTACCTCAAATCTCCTCCACTTTCTTTTCCTTTCCATCAGTTGGAGAAAACTCTCCTTTTAAAGGGCTCATGTGATTAAGCAAAGCTCACTTGAATAATCTTTGTGTCCTGATGTCAACTTCTGTGAGACTTTAATTACCTCCACAAAGTGTTTCACAGAGGGACCTAGGTAATGTTTGAATAACCATTGGATGGGGATCCTAGGGGAGGCATATTTAGAATTCTGCCTACCACAAGTTGGCAGTGGGGATGAAGAGGAAAGAATGCTACATGTGAGAAAATGTTTACAAAATGAATAAGTGATTAGACATAGGGGATGGTTGATAAGGAGGTATCTAGAAGGATTTTCAGTTCTGAAACTCAGAAAATAAGTTGGAAAATGATGCATTTCTCAAGAGAATATAAGAGCCAGGGAGAAATTTAGGGAGTGAAGATGATGAATTTGATTTTGCACATGATCAGTGTGAGTGTATGTGAGACATACAGGAAGAGACACAAAATGGGGTCATATGTTCTCAGCACAGAGAAGTCACCAGAGCTGAAGGAAGAAATAATACCATGGGAGCGGGTGGGAGTAAGGAAAGTATAGGGCTGGAGGAAACCCTTGTAGACATTGATATTTAAGAAGTAAACAGAGAAAGACAAATATAGAATATACTGTCAAAAATGGACACACAGGTAGCAGGAAAACCAGGAAGCCAAGGCAAGGAAGAGCTTCCAGCGGAGGTATCTGTCATTAGTGCTAAATGCAAGGCCAGAGTGTTGAACACCCAGTAAGGTAAGGAGAGAAAAGTGTCCAATGAATTTAACAAAATTAAGAATGGAGATCATTGATAAATTTAAGGGGAACAATTTCAGAAGAGTGGTTTGCAATGTGTTAAGAAGAAATATATTTAAGAATGACTAGTGGTTGGAGTGGGGATTGGGGTTGTTTGATTTCTCTAAAAGATGAAAGAGCCATAAATGTTTAGATGGCTAGAGGAGAGTATTTAGGGAAGGTGAGGTTTCAGCCTCAGAAAACAGGATGGGAATGGTGAACTGAGCAAGATCTGTGTGAGGGCTCCACTGCTCAGGTGGAAAGGTCAACGTTAGTGACAGAAGAGAGCACCTACCTGACTGCTCAGGAGGGGCAGATACAAGGTGAGGCTGACAGAGGTAGATTTGTAAGCCTCTTTGTAGGACAGCATGGCTTGGAGAGTCTTTATATTGTGAACTTCATTTTCTCAGTCAATGGGAAGCAAAATTATTTGCTAAGAATGAAGAGAGGAAGAACTTGGAATGGAAGGTTTGGGTCCACAGGTAACATTAATGAGCACCTTGGCCTGGGCCAAGAGGGAGCTGACTGAGTGGGTGTGCAGGGCCTGTCAGACTGAGTAGAGGACCCTGCTGAGGTGGTGGACCCATTGTGCACAGGGCATGATTTCCCCAGCAGGATCCAGGAGGCTGGAGAAGGGGGAGGCTGCTCTGTGCCATGTGCAGTGAGAGGACGAGAGAGTCTAGGGAGCTGGGAAAGGAAAGGTGGGTTGTGGACTAGAGGTGATGGAGAAGAAACTGAAGTCAGTGGACAGTTGACGCACAAAGACAATGGTCTCTCTGAGGATGGCACATAGGGATGAAATGGAAGTGGGAAGATCTGGGTAGTGCAGAGGCTGTAAGGGCCAGGTTGGTGTGAGGATGTGACCCTGTAGTGATTGTTATGGGAAGAGCAGTGCTAAGTGGCACTGACATGCAGCTGAACTGTCCAGTGTGGTTGGCGTTCAAGGGGCAAAGAATTCCTCCAAGGAAGGATAGAGTTGTCCAGTGAAAAACATAGATGATTGTGGATGGAGAGACCAGAAACATAGCCACCCTTAGCTTTCCCCTTCCCCCCTCCCCTCATCCCAGGGCCTATTTTATCTGTCAAACCCAAGGAGGTAAAAACTCCTGTGGGGTCAGAGCGCTTACTTCTTTATTTCACTCGAAACACCAGGAGAAGTCACATTACAACCCAACATATCCCAACACAGACACATCACAACCCGACATAGCCTGGCCCACTTTGACATTTTCCCCTGTGTCCCCTATAGCTGAAAAGAACAGTGTTTTATTTAAATTTGGTAGAGCTTGAAATTAAGAACCACAGAGTCTGTTTTGTTATTGCCTCCACTCTTGTCAGACTGTCTACTTGAAGTGGACACAGGCACCTACTTACTGCCTTGCCCAGACTGCTTCCCCTTGCTAGTCCCCAGGGTACATTTCTGGCTTCATGGAGACTATGAGGTTTGTTTTCTCACAAGTTCCCTGGTCCATCTTCAACCCGAGTATAGAGAGCTGTTGCCCCCTTTCTCCTTCTATACTGCAACATTGTGCTTTGAAAACAAGAGAATAGTTTCCAAGGGGTGATGCATTGTACCCTCTATTTCCAAGACAGAGCTCTCCTACTACTATTTGCTCCTGGAAATGCATTTCTTAACTATTTCAGTTGTCTAAAGAGAGCTTGGAATTCTCATTTAGTCCCTTATTTGTGGAAAGTTTAGAGAGAATTTGGGAGTTCCTTAATATCAGAGACCTGCAGTTTTTCAG
The DNA here is from genome assembly GCA_963573935.1 of Arctocebus calabarensis. NCBI lineage: Eukaryota > Metazoa > Chordata > Mammalia > Primates > Lorisidae > Arctocebus > Arctocebus calabarensis. Next base: position 9,697 of record CAUYON010076919.1, read on the forward strand.
GATCTCTACCCCTTTAAAAATTCCTTTATTAAAATGAGTCAAGAGCAACAAAGTGTGTCTGAGGGAAAGGAGGGTGAGTGTTGAGAAAAAGAGGAAGAAAGATTGATGAGGGTTGGGGTGGGCCTCTCTGGGCTGGTGAGCACAGGGATGAGGTCTGACCCAGCTGTGTCCACCTGCAGGCATGATTTCTGTAGAAACTGAGTTGGGAGCAGGAGCCCTCCTGAGTCTGAACTTGAATGTCAGAGGACACCACTCATTCAAACTTATACCCTGCCTTTGGGGCCTCAACTGTGGATATCCCATATGAAAGCTCCTATTTCCACATCTCCACTACAATAAAGGATTAAAGAAATTCAACTCAGAGTGTGGAGCAAGATGGTCAACTAGAGTCAGCTTTCATCACAAGCTCCCTTCCAAAAGGAGAAAAATTTGGACTGAAGTGAACTCAGAGTACTTGAAATGGGGGTGATAGATCACAAGAAGAAATCAAGGCTCTCAACAACCCTACTGAGACAAACTGTGAGGATGAAGATGAGAAAATGGAAGGAAGAGAACAGAGGATAGTTACAGAACAACTAGACTAGAGGAGCCTGGAGCCAAATAGAAGGGTAAAGCCCCCCCCTCCCCAATTGGGGAGGCTCTTTGTGAGGAGTGAAAGAGAGGATCTCTCAACCCAGGGAGAGTACCATGAAGGATAATTAAGTCCCAGTTTTCTTGCACTTAGGAATATCCTTCTTTGGGTCCCCATCACGGCAAGCAGAATAGTGAGAAAAACTGGGCAACTGGTGGGATCCTTATCTGGCCGTGGGAGGAAAGGGAGAGAAGCCCTGCCTCCTCAACATGTCTAGTGGGAACTGTGAGGGACCTCTGCATTGTGTAGCCAGTAAACTGAGTGTGCCCCACCCCACAGTGCGGGAGGAAATTCTGGTTCAACTATACTAACTTTGTTAAGATGGGTCTCTTTTGAGTCTCCCTCTGCTAGGGAGGATCTTTCTTTATTCTCTGGAGTAGCTATGCCCAGCAGGGCCCTCCTAGAGGTTCACCCCCTAGTTGACCACCTGACAACTTGGAGAGTGCAGTACCACTGTGGGAAAGCCTAAGAAGCAGACAGTAAGCCAAAGGTCTCATTTCCCCAACTGCAGGTGAAATCTGTGGTGTTTTGAATCTATTGTGACTGGGACTTTAGTGGAAACCACAGATTTGTTTTTTCAATCTGTTGGTGCAGGTGGCTGGATCTTTGGCTGCAACAGTTTGACTTGTTATCTGGGAGCTACCAGACTAAGAGCATCATCAGGTAGGTCTTCCCACAGTCCTACTTTACCCAACTTGGAGAAAGAAAGGCTAGTTCTCAAGAACTCTCACGTACTGCAAAGCTTTGGGAGGTTGTGTGTGAGAAGGGCCACAGGTACAAGCAATAACCATTTGAATGGTTAGTGGCACAGAGGAATGATGAGCTCCACATCCTGGGGTCTCTGGATCTGGCTTTAGCCCACCAGTTTTAATTTTCAAACAGGTCTCCTGAATGCTGCCTAAGGGACCCAAACTAGATTATCTCTTAATAACAACTTAGGGAAAACTTAACATTCCAGCTTAAAAAGTATAATAAATATATAAATGAACTGAAAATACATATGGAGAGGAATCAGCAGAAGCACCCTATCAACATGAAAAATCAGAGTAGATCAACTGCCCCAAGAGCTTACAGGGAGATAACAGCAGAACATACCAGCCACAGAGAAACTGTTGAAATGACAGAGAGAGAATTCAGAATATAGATGGTAAATAAGATGAATGAAATAGATAAAGGGGAAAAAGAAATCCAGGAGAAAGTCCAAAAACTGTCTCAAGAAATCAGTGACATTAAAGACAAAGTAACCAAGGATCTGGACAGAAATGGGAATGATATAACAGAACTTAAGGAATTAAAAGAGCCATTCGAAGAGGTTCAAAGCACATTAGAGATTCTCTGCAATAGAGTAGAAGACGAAGAAAAGAAGAAAGGGTCTCAGAAATAGAAGACAAGACTTTTGAACTAACCCAATAAAATTGACTATACATTCTACTCATCAACCCATGGATCATTCTCCAAAACTGATCATATCTTAGGACACAAATCAAATCTTAAAAAATTTAGAATAATAGAAATTATACCTTGTATCTTTTCAGACCACCACAGAATAAAAGTAGAACTCAAATTCAATAAAAATCTTTATCCCTACATAAAGTCATGGAAAATAAACAGCCTTATGATGAACAACAGTTGGGTAAAGGAGACGGTAAGAAAGGAAATCATGGGTGGTGCCTGTGGCTCATCAAGTAGGGTACTGGCCCCATATATTGAAGGTGGTGGGTTCAAATCTGGCCTTGGCTGAACTGCAAAACAGAAAAATAGCTGGGCATTGTGGCAGGTCCCTGTAGTCCCAGCTACTCGGGAGGCTGAGGCAAGAGAGTCACCTAAGCCTAGGAGTTGGAGGTTGCTGTGAGCTGTGTGATGCCATGGCACTCTACCGAAGGCAATAAAGTGAGACTCTGTCTCTACAAAAAAAAAAAAAAAAGGAAATCATTAGATTTCTCAAGCAAAACAATAATGAAGCCACAGGCTATCAAAATCTATGGGATACTGCAAAGTCAATCCTAAGAGGAAAGTTTATGACATTAAATGTCCACATCAGGGTGGCGCCTGTGGACAGCCTATGACTGACTTACTCAGTCAGTAAGGTGCTGGCCCCATATACCGAGGCTAGTGGGTCAGCGGTGGCTGAAATGCAACAACAACAAAATAGCTGAACATTGTGGTGGGCCCTGTGGTCCCAGCTACTTGGGAGGCTGATGCAGGAGAATCCCCTAAGCCCAGGAATTGGAGATTGCAGTGAGCTGTGTGATGCCATGGCACTCTACCAAGGGTGACAAAGTGAAACTCTTGTCTCTACAAAATAACTCCAAAAAACAAAAAAACTAAATGTCCACATCAAAACAAAGAAAGTGCAAATCAGCTATCTAATAAACCATCTCAAGGAGCTAGAAAAGTAAGAGCCATCCGATCTCAAACCTAGCAGAAGAAAAGAAATAACAAAAATTAGACCAGAATTAAATGAAATTGAGAACATAAGAACCATCCAGAAGATCAGGAAAACAATAAGTTGGTTCTTTGAAAAGATTAATAAAATCTATAAAACCTTGGCCAGATTAACTAGAAACAGAAAAGTAAGCTCTCTAACAACCTCAATAAGAAATGGTAGAAGGGAAATAACAGCTATTACTGAGGTACAAAAGTTCATCACTGATTACTACAAAAAATTCTATACCAAGAAATTTGAAAATGTGGCAGAAACAAGCTAATACCTGGAATTAGACCACCTCCCTAAATTCAACCAGAAAGAATTAAAACTTTTGAACAGGCCAATACCAAGCACCAAAATTGAAACAATAATACAAAATCTTCCAAAAAAGAAAAGTCCTAGGCCAGATGGTTTCACACCAGAATTCTAGCAAACCCTCAAAGAGGAACTAGCACCTATATTACAAAATCTATTTCAAAACATAAAGAAGAGAGGAACCCTGCTGCCAAACCAGGAAAAGTTTCAATAAAAAAGGAAAACCAAAGACCAATATCCTCAATGAATATTGACAAAAAATATTCAGTAAGATCCTAGCAAATAGAATACAAATACACATTTAAAAAATTATACATTAAGATCAGGTGGGCTCTATCCCAGGGATGCAAGGTTTTTCAACATACATAAATCCATAAATGTAATTCATCACATAAATAAAATAAAAAACAAAGGCCATATGATCTTCTCAATAGATGCAGAAAAAGCATTTGATAAAATTCAGCATGCTTTTCTGACTAGAACACCTGAGAAAATAAACATACATGGGACCTTTCTTAAACTGATATCCCAATCACTGCCTGGGTGCCGCTGCGGAAGCCGCCGCCCCGCGAACAGGGACACACCACTGCGGCCCCAAGATCCACAGCAACCGCGTGGCTCCTCCCCTCCCCTCCAGCCTTCACGGCCACTGCAAACAGCTGTGACCCACGGCCATAGCAACTGATGCTGCCTGTGCTGCCGAGGTCGCCCCGCTCATAGTGACACAAAGTCCCCGCCCCCTTAGCCTTCACTGCGGCTGGGAGCAGCTGGGAACTGTGGCCATCGCTCCGAAGCTGCCGCCCAGCAGCTATTCGATAGGACACTTTCGCGGAGATAGCAACCTCCCCCCGGGTGCTGCTGCAGTTGGAAGCTGCCGCCCCGTGAATAGGGACACACCGCAGCGGCCCCCGAGATCCACGTGTGACCCTCCCCTCTAGCCTTCATGCGGCTGCAACCTGAGGCCATAACTCCCATAGCAACCACCAC
>CAUYON010076923.1:0-41177 GCA_963573935.1 Arctocebus calabarensis
AGCCACATACACCTGAGCTGGCGGGTTCGAATCCAGCCCGGGCCCACCAAACAACAATGACGGCTGCAACCAAAAAATGGCCGGGCGTTGTGGCGGGCGCTATAGTCCCAGGTACTTGGGAGGCTGAGGCAGGAGACTCGCTCGAGCCTAGGAATTGGACGTTGCTGTGAGCTCTGATGCCACAGCAGTCCATCCAGGGTGACAGCTTGAGCTCTGTCTCAAAAAAAAAAAAAATTATAAATTTGCGTAAATTATCAATTTATTTTATTATTGGTTAGTATGTTTTGTGTTGTGTTTAGGGTATTTGTACCTATTTCATGATACTACTGAAGTGTTTTTTTGAGACAGAGCCTCAAGCTGTCACCCCGGATAGAGTGCAATGACATCACAGCTCACAGCAACCTCCAATTCCTGGGCTCAAGCAAGTCTCCTGCCTCTGCCTCCCAAGGAGCTGGGACTACAGGCGCCCGCCACAATGATTGGCGATTTTTTGGTTGCAGCCGTCATTGTTGTTTGGCAGGCTGGGCTGGATTTGAACCCACCAGCTCAGGTGTATGTGGCTGGCGACTTAGCCACTTGAGCCACAGGCACCGAGCTGATACTACTGAAGTTTTGAGGTGTCTTCAACAAGAACAGGCTGATATCTCCATTTCCCATTTGAATGTTTCCTCAGTCACCAAACTTGCTGACTGCCCTTATGGTCTGAATTTAGAAGAATTCTCTTTTTGATCCACTGCAAAGAATGGTAGAATTTAGAGGAATTTTCCTAGAGGAATTTTTGAATATTGGGAAGAATTGATACAGGGACTACAGAGAATTCCTGGACTATCGATCCTATCCTACGGTGCTCAAAGTTGGGGTCCCTAAGAGATTGAGGGCTATCGATTTGCTGTGGAGCTAGAGATGAGGTCTATAGATCTAACCCTGGGGCTAGAGGTATATACGTATCAGAAGATTGTGGTTCCCCCCTGCCAGGTGGAAGTCAACTGGCAGATACAGCAAGTCTTGCGAGGGGCTACCAAAGCATAGGGGCTGCTTGGGATTGAGTTTCTCCTATTGGGGTCCCTGTGCATCCTCACTGACAATGACCTTGGCCTGTTTACCTTCTTGAGCCTCCTGCCCCACCATCCAAAGAGCAAGGCCATAGAAAAGAAGGAGGAGTGTGTACAGAAACCTGGAACTACAAGTCTAGTCTGTCCCGGAAGGTGTATGTTTTGAATTAAATATGAGATCAATATTTTTAAAGAGTAGAACTAAATCGCACTACCTAGAATGAAAGTGTTTTTTTTAATTAGTTTTTAAATTTTTTTTTGGTAGAGACAGAGTCTCACTTTATTGCCCTCGGTAGAGTGCCGTGGCGTCACACAGCTCACAGCAACCTCCAACTCCTGGGCTCAGGTGATTCTCTTGCCTCAGCCTCCTGAGTAGCTGGGGTTATAGGCACCTGCCACAATGCCCGGCTATTTTTCTGTTTTGCAGTTCAGCAGAGGCTGGGCTTGAACCCGCCACCTTCTGTATCTGGGGACGGTGCCCTACTTGATGAGCCACAGGCGCCGCCCGTTCGGGGTTTTTTTTTTTGAGACAGAATCTCACTGTGTTGCCCTTGGCAGAGTGCCATCGTGTCACAGCTCACAGCAACCTCCAACTCTTGGGCTTAAGAGATTCTCTCCAGTATCTGGGACTACAGGTGCCAGTCACAACGCCTGGCTATTTTTGGTTGTAGTTGCCACTGCTATTTTAGCTGGCAGGGCCAGGTTCAAACCTGCCACCCTCAGTATATGGGGCCAGCTCCCTAACCACTGAGCTACGGGCGCTGAGCCAAAGAGTAGCCTTTAGAGAAGGAAAGCCAAAGCATAGTTTGTAACAGGCTGGAAATCCGCCCCAGAAAGCTGAGGCCTCAACTGCACCTGTGAAATGACAAACAAGGAATAAATCAATAGAATTATTTCACATTCTTCTTCACACTTTAACAGAAGTAAACCATAAATAGCCATAAAACTTTCCAAAGAATCGGGGTACATGGAAGAATTTAATCAACAGAAAATAACTCAACAAATGGAAATTAAAAATAAGGAATAAAATGCTTTAGAAAGCTAAAAACATCTTCAAAGACGTTGAAAGAATAATTACTAAACCCACATGTCCATGACAAATAAATTACACTCAGAGGCCAGGGTACAAATAAAAATTATTCATTAACTTGCACTGTAGCATTTGTTCTCTGTTATTTCAACAGCTGAATTGTGCGGTAATGGCAGTGAACTCTAAACTTGAGCATCTAATAATTTAACAGTCATCCCTGCTTTGCCACTTGCAAGAAGGAAAGAAAAAGGTTATGGGAAAAATAGTAAACTGATGGCAAGACTGGTCATAGAATTCATATGCCATTTGAACTGGGCAGCAAGTGTCCCACTGACCTAGCTGCTAAAGACACACAGTTTTCATGGTACCAGATGAGAAAGTCTAAGATGATGGCCCACTATTTGACACTCTTGCTGGTTTTTCTGATAATGGGTCCACACCTACATTCCTTTTCCATAAATAAGGCATCCAGTTGTTTGCTCACCCCACTCGCCAGGCAAAGAGTACTAGTCCATGATGGAAACCACGCTCCAGGCAATGGGCTTTAGGTATTATTTACTAGATTGCCAAATGAAAATATAGGCAGTAAAGCTTAGAAGCACGGTCAAGGAATGAAGAATCAATTTGAAAGCTGACATTGTTTTAACAGTTGCTATTGGTAACACATTCTGGATTGAACACAGTTTTAAACCAAATTCAAGTCCTTTGGGCTGGAATTATTATTTTACAAAAGTGATAGGACTCAGTGCCAGTGAAGGATATATTTTGTGGTTTCCCAGTATAGTTCCAAACATATGGGGAATTCCCTACTTGCGGGTCCACCTCCCCGAAGAGAAGGCTAACACTTGCTTTCCCAGGCTCCTTTGAAGCGAGGGCTCACACACAACAGCAGCTCCTACTAACCACTGGAACATCTGTGAGTTGCTTCATTTGAAAGTTAGTAATGAGGAAAGCAAGGCATCTCATGGAATATATTATGGTGAGGAAAGAGGTGTGAGGCAAATCTAGTTCTTGAAGGTAGTGAGGACAGAAGTATGTCCCAACTACAGCAGTGACTCTTCCCAATGGAAAATGCATTGTTTCCAGTTAAATAGTTTCTAAGCTGGATTCTCCCCTCCTTCCAGATTTGAACTACTCAATATCCTATTCAAAAATTCTTCTTCTGTTTATGGGGTATAGTTTTGTTTATTTTAGAAATTAACACCTAGGCTAGAGTGCAGTGGTGCAATCATAGTTCACTGTAACCTCAAATTCCTGGGCTCAAGTGATCCTCTCAGCTTAGACTCCTTAGTAGCTAGGACTATAGGCACATACCACAATACCTGTTTTTTGTTTTTTGTTTTTTATATAGAGTCTCACTATGTCACCCTTGCTAGAGTGCTGTGGCATCACAGCTCACAGCAACCTCACACTCTTGGGCTTAAGCGATTCTCTTGCCTCAGCCTCCCAAGTAACTGGGACTACAGGTGCCTGCCACAACGCCCGGCTATTTTTTGTGGCTGTTGTCGTTGTTTAGCTGGCCTGGTCAGGTTTTGAACCTGTGTGTGGCTGGCACCATAACCACTGAGCTATGGGCACTGAGCTGATATACCTGTTTTTGTTTTTTTTTTAATTGTTGGGGATTCATTGAGGGTACAAGAAACCAGGTTACACTGATTGCATTTGTTAGGTATAAAGTCCCTCTTAAAATCGTGTTTTGCCCCCAAAAGGTGTGGCACACACCAAGACCCCATCTCCCTCGCCCCTTCCCTCTCTCTGCTCTTCCTTTCCCCACCCTTCCCTCATTCTTTCTCTCTCTGCTCTCCCCTTCCATCACCTCCACCATGTCAATAATTGTCATTTATTGTCCTCATATCAAACTTGAGTACATGGGATTCATGCTTCTCCATTCTTGTGATGCTTTACTGAGAATAACGTGTTCCACTTCCATCCAGGTTAATACAAAGGCTGTAAAGTCTCCATTTTTTTAATGGCTGAATAGTATTCCATAATGTACATATACCATAGCTTGTTAATCCATTCCTGGGCATTTAGGTTGTTTCCACATTTTGGCAATTGTAAATTGAACTGCAATAAACAGTCTAATGCAAGTGTCCTTATGATAAAAGGATTTTGTTCCTTCTGGGTAGGTGCCCAGTAATGGGATTGCAGGATCAAACGGGAGGTCTAGCTTGCGTTCTTTGAGAGTTCTCCATACTTCCTTCCAAAAAAGTTGTATCAGTTTGCAGTCCCACCCGCAGTGTAAAAGTGTTCCCTTCTCTCCACATCCACGCCAGCATCTGCAGAGAACTGCTGTATTAAACTTGCAAAAAGGGGACAGTTTGTTCTTGGCACAAACTGTCAGAAAAATGACTTTTAAAATTAAAAAAATTGAGCATGTTTTCTTTTGCTTAATTCCAAGTAGATCGAAAGCTATAAGTGGTGATAACCTCCTTCCCTCTCTTGTTTCTGTTGGGAACCAAAGTAACTTGTCAATATGCACTTAGCTGCTCACAGGCCGGAAGGCAGAATTTATAATAACTGTAATAATAAAACAGTAGATAGAACCTTGCCCTCTCCACAGCTCTTTCACGTGTCATCATAGCCTCGTGGGACTTTCAGGATTAGGCATGGTTAGTATTCCCAGCTGCAATGAAGGGGAACTTGGAAACTACCCAAAGTCACTTGTCTGAGAAGGGCAGCGATGGGCCTCAGCCCCAGGACTGTCTGAGGGTCTCCCCACCCACGCATGTGAAGGAGCAGCCAGAATGACTCCAGAGAACTCTTCCCTTTAGCATTCTACTATGAAGTGGGAGGGCTTAAAGTCAACTTTTTGTGTGAATACAGGTTTATTTCTAAGTTCAGCCCTAATTTGATATTCTGGACGTGATTACTGCTCAATGTGATGAGCATTTGTCCTCTCCCGTTTTATCATATTTAAAGCAACTGTAGATGATTCCTCATAGAGGTAGACGTTAAAAACTTCTCCTGCCCAGCCATCTGGTAGGGGGGTTAGTGTTGACTCTCTGCCAGCTTTGTGCTAGGGCGGGCGGCATGTGCTGCTGAGAGCAGATGGTCCTGTGCTCTGTCTGGAGGGAAGCCCAGCTCTCTGGAGGAGAAGGCTTTACAAGACTCGTCCTTTTCCTCAAACCTGGGGTGGAGACTCAGCCAGGTGTTTGTTGCAAGTGGACTAGCTATTTGAGGTGAGGTAGGTCTGGGTGGAATATTCCCCATCTGCTTAAAGTAATTTAACTCCTCTGACTCTTGCCCAGTGAAGGTCTTTAGTCACTGAGATGAACAAAAACAGTCAAACTGAAACATTCCTGTCAGGGGTCATTACCATGCGATGATGCAAATGCACAGGGTGCTGTCGTTGGCTAATGATGTTCAGGGAAATATGTATCTAAACCGTGGTTGATAGGTGCAAGGTGCTTCATGGAGTCAGATTGCCTTTGAATGACACGCGTGATGTTCAAAGTATTTCCAGGGGTGAGCTGATCTCCACATTCAACCTTTTCAGTTTTTAATCAGGAACAAGAATTTGTCAGAAATATGTGACTTTTCTTCAACATAATGGCAGCCATAAAAGTTAACCAGTACATAGTGCTTACTCCATGCAAGGTAAGTGTTTTGGACATATTAACTCATTTAATCCTCCCAACAATAAACAACTCTATGAGGTTATTATTATTATTTAGAGTCAAATCTCACTCTGTCACCCTAGGTAGAATGCTGTGGCATCATAGCTCACAGCAAACTCAAGCTCCTGGGCTCAAGCGATCCTCTTGCCTCAGCCTCTTGAGTAGCTGGGAATACAAGTATGCTCCACTACTCCTGGCTAATTCTTCTTTTTTTCAGTAGAGACAGGGTCTCGCTCTTGTGCAGGCTAGTCTCAAATTCTTGAGCTTAAGTGATGCACCCGACTCTGCTTCTCAGAGTGCTAGGATTACAGGTGTGAGCCACTGCACCCGGTCGGTTATCATTATTAATATCATCCCATTTTAGAGATGAGGTAACAGGCACAGGGAGGTAATTAACTTCCCTGAGGTCATATAGGTAGTTAATCACAGAACTAGAATTCCAACTTGGCTGGTATAGCCCAAGTTTTGGAAGAAGATATAGAAATGAAGTTCCCCACCCACAACAATTTATGATATGAATGTAAAATTCAGCCTAGATACTCTCCCTACCAAGGCCTTTGCTATGAAATACAAAGCAGATTGGGTTGCTATAAGGTTGGGAGTTCTCTTCAAGGTGATGAGACATGTTTTGAACATTGGGGATAGGATATGGATGCATGAACTAGGTGGAAACTATGGTTGGTCAATCCTAAGAACAGCAGTTCTGAAGCTGTTTTGGCCTCATGATCTCTTTACACTCTTAAGTATTATTCAGGACCCTTGAGAGCTTTTCTTTATGTACATTATGTCTATCCACATTTACTGTATCACAAATTTAAACTGAGAAACTTTCAAATGTTTGATTTGTTTAGGAATAATAATGAACTCATTACAGGTTAATATAAATAACATAATTTGGCAAGTAATACATTTTCCATAACAAAATAAATTAGTGAGAAGAGTGGCATTGTTTACATTTTTACAATCTCTTTAATGTCTAGGTTAATAGAAAACAGGTAGATCTCTTATCTGCTTCTGCTTCAATCTGTTGTGATATTCTGTTTAGGTTGCAGTATGTAAAGAAAACATGGCCTCCCCAAGATATGTAGTTGGGAAGGGAAAACTATTTTAATAATTTCTTCAGACAACTGCAGATATTATTCTCTAATATTATACCAGAACTCCACAAGTAATAGAGAACATAAATTTATTTCTTACAGTTCTGGAGGCTGAGAACTCCAAGATCAGGGAACTGGAGCCTTCAATGGGTGTTGGGGCCCCATTTCCTCATAGATGGCATCTTCTCACTGTAACCTAATACGGCAGAAGGGACTAGGGATTTATCTGGAGCCTCTTTTATATAAGGGCACTAATCTCATTCCTGAGGGCTCTGTCTTCATGATCTGATCAACTCCTAAAGGCTCCATCTCCTCACATCATTGGATGTTTGTTTTCAACATATGTATTTGGGGGGACACAGACGTTAAATCCATTGCACATTTACATTTAAATCCATTAGACTATCTTACACTTTGAACATTTTACCTTATAGAGTACTGTGTAACATTATGCATTTGTGGTTTGGAACATACTGGTTCATTGTTAAGTAGATCTTTCAAAAGTTGACCTATTTCATTCTAAAATATCAAAAAGTGACGTATCCCAGTGATATTCATCAATATCACTATACATCTCATCAGAAAAGTATTAAAATATTGGAAAGTTGTTAAACTCACAGTGGCAGGCACCAGTTTTCCAAAATTGAAAGCTCAAATTGTATCATTGGCAAGGAAAAGAACTATAAACTATTAGTTCTTTCTCCTTGAACTGACAAGCTTACTTCAAACAATGTCTGCCAGGCACTCAAGTTTGAATAAACATAGTTTGTCTGTCAATCATTCTTTTAAGTAAAAAATGTCATTCCATGGAAAATGTTCCTAGTTCACAATTAACTCTGATCACACAAATGCTTTTCCTAGAGAAAAAGCCCCACACTCAGCCATGCCAGGTGCTTTATGTCCACTAGTTATTTTGTCTCACGGAATATTAAAGTCATGAACTAAAAGATTAAAAATTAATAAAACTGATAGTATAATGTATTGTATTGTTTTAGTCACTCTTAAGTAAAATTGACTTTTTTAAGACTGTGAATAAGTTGTGGCGATAATGCAGTTAGTTGCTACTAAGGCATTAGCACTTTTATTTGCCTTTGCCTTTATGTCCTCGGTGCAAGTATCAACACAGTGAAAAAGTCAAATAAGATCTTCATATTAGTGTAATGATCATTTTGACTTTGTGGCCCCCTAGAAAGGGTCTTGGGTACTCCAAGAGCCTATATAGATCGCACTTTGAAAACCATTGTCCTAGAACAGTGGTTCTCAACCTTCCTAATGCCGCAACCCTTTAATGTAGTTCCTCATGTTGTTGTGACCCCCAACCATAAAATTATTTTGGTTGCTACTTCATAACTCTCATTTTGCTACTGTTTTGAATCGTAATGTAAATATCCGATATGCAGGATGTATTTTGGGTGACCCCTGTGAAAGGGTTGTTCAACCCTCAAAGGAGTCGCGACCCACAGGTTGAGAATTGCTGTCTTAAAACATCACACCAGGGGCTAAGTTCCAGGAGTGACTGAAGGGAGCACTAGACCCAGTCCTTGATCTGCTTCCTGCTGTCAGAGTGGTCTTGGATGACCTTTCAACCTTTCTGAGGCTCTGGTTTCTCATTTAAAAAATGAAATCAACACAATTTGTTGTTCAAGGATATTCAAGGGGAAAAGCAAACTATGTTCTAAAAATCAACTGATTTATTTTTATTTCAGATTTGTATAAGGGTACAAATGATTAGGTTACATTGTTTGTGTTTCTGAAGTAAAGTTCAAGTTGTAATTGAGAAAGAAATTATGAAAGAGACCCCCCTGGCAATTGCAGAAACACTGAAGATAAATAAATGGGACATTACCAAGTTAAAAAATCTTCTGCTAAGGGTCCAACAACTAAAGCAGATAGACAACCTACAGAATGAGAGAAAATATTAGCATGCTACAAACCTGACAAAGGGCTAGTAACTAGAATCTACACAGAACTCTAATCAACAAGAAAAGAGCAAATAATCCCATTTATAAGTGTGCAAGAGACTTGAGCAGAATCTTCTCTGAAGAAGACAGACAAATGGCCAACAAACACTTGAAAAAATGCTTATCATTCCTGAACATTAGAGAAATGCAAATTAAAACTACTCTGAGATATCACCTAACCCCAGGGAGAATAGCCCACATCACAAAATTCCAAAGCTGCAGACGCTGGTGTGGATGTGGAGAGAAGGGAACATTTAAAAATCAATTTAAACATGAAAGAGGTATAGTCTCCATCTTTCTTTATGGCTGCATAATATTCCACAGTGTACAAATACCACAATATATTAATCCATTCATGAGTTGATGGGCACCTGGGTTTTTTCCATGACTTAGCAATTACGAATTGGGCTGCAATAAACATTCTGGTACAAATATTTTTGTTATAATGGGATTTTTGGCCTTCTGGACATATACCTAGTAGAGGAATTATAGGATCAAATGGCAGGTCTAGTTTTAGATCTCTAAGTATTCTCCAAACTTTTTTCCAAAGGGACCGTATTAGTTTGCATTCCCACCAGCAGTGTAGAAGTGTTCCCTTTGCTCCACATCAGCACCAACATCTCTGGTTTGGGGATTTTGTGATGTGGGCTAATTTTACTGGAGTTAGATGATATCTCAAAGTAGTTTTGATTTGCATTTCAAAGAAAGTTGGAGACTATACCTCTTTCATGTTTACATGGATGGAGCTTGAAAATATTCTTCTTAGCAAGGTATCCCAAGAATGGGAGAAAAAGTACCCAATGTACTCAGCCCTAATATGAAACTAATTTATAGCTTTCATATGAAGGCTATAACCCAATCTCAGTACAAGAATAGGGTGAAGGGGGCAAGGGAGGGGAAGGGAGGGAAAGGAAAAGTAGAGGGAGGGTGATGGGTGGGTCCACACCTAGGATGCATCTTAGAAGGATGCAGGTGAAGTTCACTAAATGTAAAGTATAAGGGTTTGAACACAGTAACTAAGAAAATGCCATGAAGGCTAAGTTAACCAGTTCGGTGAAAATATTTCAGACTGTATATGGAACCAGCACATTGTACCCCATGTTTGCATTATTGTACACAGCTATTATTTAATAAAAAAATCAATTTAAAGGTTTTTCTCCCAAAGTGTTTCAGGAGGTGTGTGATGGCTGAGGAGAAGGCTATAGTGAGATATGGATTGAGGGGCTGAGGTGGTCACGGCCCCTCAGGTGCAACAGACTCTTGTCTTCTGGTCTGGACCTCACGGGGCTCTTGCCAAAGCCCAGGTCGACCAATGTGGGCAACAGCCAGGTGCTGCTGGTCTCACAGGCACGCTCATCTGTATGTTGTCCACACAGCTTTCCTAGTACACCAGCTCTCCCACCCAAGAAAGCATATTGGAAAGAAGATTTTGGAAGTGATATCTTTATATGGAAACCATTAGGTCAGATCTTTTACTTTTAAGTTCACTGTCCTCCCACTGCAGTGCTTTATTAGTGACAACAAATTCTAGTGACAGCCCTCACAAAAGATCAAGACAGCCCAATCTCTCAAAGGCTGGTACTGAGAACTGCGGTTTTAAATATTCTTCTTCCTAGGACTTCATTCTGCGACCTTTCTTTCCCAGTCTCTCTCTCAACTTGTCATGGTGTTTCTATTTGCAGTTTGGGATAGTCTAAGTGAAGAAAAATTTAAAATCGTTAACCTGAATTTTACCATATATCTTTATGTTGTACAATGCCAGTTTCAAATGTAAATTTAAGAGCGCTTAACTGCCATGCATAATCACCAAAATTACAGAATTTGTATTTTGTGGTTTGTGAATGCATATGTATTTAAGTCTTTCCAGAGTAGTGTAAATGTTACACAGAACAAAGTCTACTGTTCTTACTTCACTTTTTTATATGAGTGCATTCTACGAGCACTCTCTATTTTTGAGCTTACTGATAGTAAGGGCAGTTCCCTGCCACCCCATCCCACCCCACCACTAAAAAAGAAGCTATGTATGGGTCGTCTGATCTTTCCTTTTCCTCTCTGCCATCATTTTTAGCATGAGTGGATGGCTACGACAGAAAGTAACATGAATAAGAAAGGATACAGCAGGATTCCTTGAAGGTTCCTGCTTCTCCATTTGGTACTGCTTCTTTCTGAATTTGAAGCAAGTTCTAGTTCAAAGGGAAAGTGTGGCTTCTTGAGGAGCTTGATTTCCTGTTTGATCAATTGAAGACATACCATGCTTATCTTATTCTTGTTAAAGTCCCACAGCAAGCAGAGGGTCCCCGGAATTGTGAATGGGGCAGCAAGACACTGTGGACAGATATATCTCCTCTGCTCATGACATAATCTATTGTCCCATTTACAAACCACAAGTTCAAAAATAAAATTATTAATAATTTTAATATGGAGACAGTAGAGATTTCCACCTAGCTCAGGGTGCTTCTGAGCACAGGGCTCTGGGTGACTCTCAGGTGACAGGCCCATGATGCTGGCCCTGTGCCATGCCCTTCAGCCTTGCCACACTGGACGCTGTGGTCCCTTTGGCTCACATGCTCCTTGCTGCTGCAGGGCCTAAGGAAGTGGTTCTCAACCTTTCTAATACCACGATGCTTTAATACAGTTCCTGTGGGTCACCACCCACAGATTGAGAACCGCTGGTCTAAGGGATGCTGCTCCCTTTGCCTGAAACACGATGCTCTCCTCATGGCCCAGGTGTCTTCCATTTTCTCTTCTGATGATCTCAGCCCAGCCATCATAACCTTAGGGAAGTTCTCCCTGCCCTTCCTGACCACATGGCTCTCCTTCCGTGTACATATCCCAACCGCCATTTTTATTTTGTGTGATTCTTTGATGGCTTACTTCCCTTCCTCATGCACTGCAAGCAGCTAGTAGGCCAGCACTGGGCCTGGTAGAGTTTATTATTGCTTCACCACTGTCTGGCACATAGACCTAATAAATATGTATAAGGTGAATGAATGGAGAAATAAATGAATGCATTTGTTTTGCAACCTAAATGCAAATGTCATGTGCAGAGGTAGAATAAATAAGGGCGACATGAATTCTAGCTTTGGTTCAAAAGGAAACTAATTCTGTCTCAGTCTGAGCTGGTGAAAACTAAGTTAGCATTGGTTATCTTTGTTTACTTTCCTGTTTTTTCTAGTAGATAAGGGATACTTGGGGGTAAGGTAACCTTATGTATTAAGGTACTCAAGTTTGTCCTTGTGTCTGCAGCCCTGGGACTCAGTTCTCAAAAAAATATTAGTTCTACTGAAATGAATTGAATTCATTTAGACGGAAATGTGTCACCCTGACATTATCTTCTTCCCACTGTGCCTCCACTTCTCCTCTTTCTCCTTTCCCTCCTTCCTCTCCTTATCTCTCATTAAGAATTTCTGTGTCTTGAGAACTGCTGTAATCATGATCGAATATTTCCAATAGAAGATTACCCTCATCCATTTCAGGTTTAACTTGACTCTTCAAAGAAAAATGGTCTGATTAGCCTTATAACTATGGCAGTGGTTGGGCTCTCAAGAGAATGTCCCAGAAATAGTCTGGGCACATTCTCATGTTGGCACTCATCTTGGGAAGGAATCACAAGGCAGGCACTTTAGAACTACATTCATTCAACTCCAGCTAATTCAGGCAGAAATTAAACTTGAGGATTGGATAAAAGCCATGAAGGATATCTGTAACAGTATGATCAAAATATTTCTGAATGTATATGAATCGTGCCCTGTGATTGCACCAATGTACATAATTATGATTCAATAAAATTATTAAAAAAAAAAAAAAAAAAAGCTATTCATCTGCCTTAGAGGCTACAGAGCTAGCCTGGTCAGAATGGGAAGTAGAGAAATGCTGAACAATCCTAAACAACAACTGCTGATGGGAACCAGCCTTCTTGTTAGAACTACGTCCACAACCTGTCCGCCTTATCCATTTTTCCACAACTGCACTTGAGAAGTAGCCAGAAGGGGAGGCAATGAAAATAGAACGTTCATAATGAAACTGAGAATCAATGAAATAATAAAAAAATAAAAGGCTACAGGTAAGATTGGTATTGATTGAACATCTTAGAAAACTGTTAGTAAGAGATCAGGGCATGCTTCCTATATGTAAAATGGGGGATCTGTCTCTTGAGTGAGACTTGAATTGTAATATGGTATATTCCTGGGAGCAATACTCCAGCTGGTTCCCTTAGAGTTATGAGGCTGTTTGGAGATGGTGTGGAGAAGTAGAAAGTGCACAGACTTAGGAGTCAACAATTCATGGTTTTAATTCCCAAACCTTTAGCTCCATGACCATGACCTTGAGCAAATAATTCGCCTTTCTCACCCCCCTCCTTTTTTTTTTTAAGTTTGTATAAAGTGGCACAAAAAACACCTGCCTTGGAGATCTGTTACGAAAGTCAAATGAGAGTACCTGGATAGGAGTGGAAAGCTCAGTTCCTGGCCAGAGCAGCTGTGCAATCACATTACTCCCTCTCATTCTAGAGTCAGCTCCTATGAACAGCTGGGCAGGGCCCAGACAAGGGTGAGGCAAAAAGACGCTTGGGTTTGCCTGAGAGTGAGACCCCCTCAAAGTGTGCACTGTAGGTGTTGGGGGTTGGGGCTCTAGTTCCCTGAACCCAGTTGACCTAGTTCAATTACTCAGCTGATCTAGAAAGTGCAAATGAGGCATGGTGGTAATCAAAAGCAAAAGCAAGTGGAAACTGAAAATAAAACTAGAGCAGTTCAGGCAGTATAAATAGAAAGAAAAAGTAACCTATACAAGTTTCAGGGTAACAAAGAGAGATTTTATTGAGGAAGAACAAAGAAAGTTTAGAGAACTTCCATTGAGATTTGGAAGTGGGTCCCTCTCATGAAGGAGGAAAGATGAGAGAGATGAGATGCAAAGGTCTTCAGCAGCATAAATATTCTGTTTGAAGTTGATTGCAGGTCTTTCATTGGTTTCTCTGTGCCTCCAAGCAGTATTGCCCTTTTCTATTGGTCATTAGTTACCTAGGTTACTTCATACCCACATTCTCGTGGGCCTTCCAGATTTCCTGGTTCAGCAGGAATTCGGTTTTCCTCCCCCCCCCCCCACCCCGAGCCTGAAGCCCTTTTCTTAGTGTCATTGTCAATAGGTACCTCACTGGTCTCAGCAGTGCAGCTGGAACAATGACAGACCAGGTTGGTGCATGTCAGGGTCGATGCCCTCCTCCCCAAAACCATCTCCTGGACCATCTTATAAGCATACAGTGGAGACCCAGAGAGGAAACACAATTTGACTTAAGCAGATCAGTGAGGGACAGGCCTGGAATGTGAAGCCAGGACTCCTGGCTCTAAGCCTCTGTTTTGCTCCCCGACAGCTGTAACTGAGCTCTTTCCTGCCCATGTCACATGGCAATCACACACCCCTTGGCACTATAAATGGCCTCTCTGGACATCTACACATCATCTGCCCCACAAATCTGTAAACTTTGACAATGTGGGAAGAGGACAAGTCTCAAACTTTTAGCCCTTCCCAAGGCATTTACTGCAGGGAATGCTTGCAGTTGGGTTCAATAAATAAAAACTCATTGATTGAGAGGAGATATTCTCATGGATTTATAATTTTATTACAGAGAAATAGTTATAATAATCATTAGCCCAGATGAAGGGGAGAAATGCATTCATTTCACCACATGTTCAACTCTTTAAGAAGTTAGCTTGGCTCAGCGCCTATGGCTCAGTGGGCTAAGGCGCCAGCCATGTAAACCTGAGCTGGCGGGTTCGAATCCAGCCTGGGTCTGCCAACCAACAATGACAGCTGCAACCCAAACAAAAATAGCTGGGCATTGTGGCGGGCACCTGTAGTCCCAGCTACTTGGGAGGCAGAGGCAGGAGACTCGCTTGAGCCCAGGAATTGGAGGTTGCTGTGACCTGTAATGCCACGACACTTTACCCAGGGTGACAGCTTGAGGCTCTGTCTCAAAAAAAAAAAAAAGAAGTTAGCTTTTCAGGCTCCACAGGACTTTGAAACTCACCTAGACTCACCTCCACCATTTCAAAAGAGAAAATTACACTGGGAGAAGCAGTGGGTGGAGAGACATATTGGGGAGGTGGGGGAGGTAAGGGGAATTTGGCTGCAGCAATATAGGGTACTTAAACCGGGGTAAAGGAAAGATAAGATCGGTGCTACTCCTTCCTCAGTGAGCAAACAAATCACCTGGGGATCTGCTTCCAAAGCAGACTCTAGCTGAAGAGGGC
This sequence comes from Arctocebus calabarensis, assembly GCA_963573935.1. Taxonomy (NCBI): domain Eukaryota; kingdom Metazoa; phylum Chordata; class Mammalia; order Primates; family Lorisidae; genus Arctocebus; species Arctocebus calabarensis. The sequence goes on from CAUYON010076923.1 coordinate 15,006, forward strand.
TGGGGCACCTGGGACTCTGCATTTCTAGGGTCTTCCAGTTGCTCCTGGAGCTGCTGGTTCATGGACCACACTTTCAAATAGTGATGGTGTTGTCATAGGACAAAATACTATGCAAAACTTTGGCCATTTACTCCTTTCCTCTGCAGTCCTTTTTCTTTTGACTGTGAGTGTGTTCCCTAATCCCAAACTGGGCAGAGGGCAGATGGGAAACCTGCTGGGAAAACTAGAAAACTGGGGGAATCAGCCAGTTACCTGCGATGACTCTCACCTTTGCCCACTGTGATATACTTGATGGGTGGCTTGTCCATGCATAATACACTTCAATTTTATCATCTGTGAAATGAACATGTGGGTGTGGGTCTCTGGAAGCCTCTTCTGGTTTGGCAATTCTATGTGCACAGAGGGCGGTGCAGGAGGGTCTTGTTTGCAGATCTGGTCCAACGGAAGCATATCTTCAACATGACAGTTGTCAGCATTCCCACTCACTATCTTCCGTCCTTCTGCAGGAGAAATCTGTGCATTCAAGATCCATGGCCAGGAGCTGCCCTTTGAGGCTGTGGTGCTCAACAAGACGTCAGGGGAGGGGCGGCTTCGTGCCAAGAGCCCCATTGACTGTGAGCTGCAAAAGGAATACACGTTCATCATCCAAGCCTACGACTGTGGTGCCGGGCCCCGGGAGACAGCCTGGAAGAAGTCGCACAAGTAAGTAGCTTGACACAGCTCCCTGGATACCCCTCCCTGCCTTGCCCGGCCCCTCTTCTGGTGTGTTTATCCCCTTGTCACACTATGGTACTCCAACCTTGCTCAGTAGCTTACCACTCCCCAGCGGCCTCTAGGCATCTGCACAGACTGCTTCCTACACCTGGAATACTCTACTTCCTCTTCTTCACTTGAAGATACTCCTATTCTACCTTCAGGAGTCAGGTCAGGTGTCACCTCTTCCAGGAAGCCTTCCTTAAGGCAACTCATCTGCAGACCCAGTCAGGACCTGTCCCTGGGCTTCTGGTACCATGTGCTGCTGTGTACTTTTTGCTGTGGGTTGTCACTGCTTGCTCTCTTATAGAGTTTGGCTCAGATCCTGACATGAGTAAGAGGGTTAAATTCTTATTAAATGGAGGAGTGAATCAATAGGAGAGGAAAGAAGAGGAAACACATTGCTAGGGAATGAGAAAGGGCAAAGAACGTGGAAGAGCCTCCCTGCACCAGATTCATCTCAGATCACTAGGGTGAGGCCAGGGTCTTCAGTGAGAAGAAGGACAGGGCCCTCAGAAAACTACCCCAACTGGTTTATGGGTTCTCCTTTGGCTTGGCTGTGGGACCTCAGTCAGTGCCCCCAGGAGGTGTGGAAAGTTGGTGTGATTCTTTTTTACCACCATCCCTTCCTTCCTGTGTGTGATCTCAGGGCTGTGGTCCATATCCAGGTGAAAGATGTCAACGAGTTTGCTCCCGCCTTTAAGGAACCGGCCTACAAGGCCGTGGTCACAGAGGGCAAGATCTACGACAGCATCCTGCAGGTGGAGGCTGTCGATGAGGACTGCTCCCCCCAGTACAGCCAGATCTGCAACTATGAAATTGTCACAACAGATGTGCCTTTTGCCATTGACAGAAACGGTAAGTGTCTTTAAGAGTACCCCAGAGGGGTCAGGGAAACAAATCCACCACCCCTACTCTGAAGGCCAAATTGGGGGCTATGAATGTGATTGGCAAGTGATGACTTTCTTGCCATCCTTGGCCTAAGCTCCATAATCCAGGACTCAGTTCTGCACTCCAATGTGTGGCCTTACACGATTAGCAGACCTGGCAGGTCTAAAAACAACCCCAGGAGACCTCAGAAACCTACTCACTGAATAGTCTATAAACCTCACAGTGCTACACATCTGGATACTGAAGGTGATTGATTTCCTGGTAGAATTTTCTAGTTGTCATCCCAATGTGAGCCTTGCCATAAGCTTGGCCATATCTAGGTCCCTTTCTTGTATAACAAGTTAGAAAATCACCTTGCACCACAATAATTTGATTCCAATTCCCAAAGAGATGCTAACAGAGAACGTGAGGATTTTGAAACACCTTCAAAACCATAGATCTATTCAGACATCTTTAAAGCTCTTTCTTATTTGAGAAATTCGACCCTTGTGAGAATGAAACAATCCTCCCACCACACCCCAATCCCAAACTAAACTGAACTAAAAACAGTCATATAAACCATTTAGATTATTTGCTTATCACCATGAATAAAAAATTTGCTGTATTGTAAACACCACAACTGGAGGCCCAATCAACTCAGCCTACATTGACTGTGATTTTCAATACGATAATTACGTCAAATAATAATTATTTGCCAAGTGTATTGTTCAGTTATTAATATGAGTGCGTGGGAGTCTGTATGTGCTTCCTGCTTTGCTTCAAATAAGATTTTTACATGTGAAGATGTAAATGTTGCAAAACTTGAAGTTCATTCATTTGTAATTATTTATTGAGTGCCATTCCTGGGGGTGTTGGACACTGGGATGAGGATAGAGCAGAGATCAAAGCAGACATGGGGCTGTCCACATGGAACTAGATGTCTAATGAAAAAAAGAAAAAGGAAAATCAGGTGGTATCAAGGGCAAAGTTTATTCACAAATCATGTCATGAGCCAAGGTGAGGCAACAAATTAGTTCTGAGTCTCCTGGTAGCCAGTACACCGAAGGAAATAACAGCAGTCACCTGCTTTCAAGCCCTCAGAAGAAAGCCAGTGCTTCTTGATATTGAAACTAAGGAGAAACATACTCTGTGATGTAATCTTCTGCATCCTGAAGCATCAGTGGAAGCTAGAGGGGTGAAAGCCAAGGGAGAAAACCCCATCCTTGGTCTCAAGTACCTTATGATCTGTCTTGGAAGACACAACCCATATTCATAAGACAAAAAAATAGTAATGAGATAATTTTCCTTTAAATGCCTAAATGTGAAAACAATGATTACACACCTGGACATCACTAGTTAATTGTGTAGGACACAATATCATCACATAAGAAAGTGGAGGAGGAGAACCAGGATTTTAATTAAAGTTTCATTCAGAACTAAGAAAAGAATAAGTTTCATTAGTAAAACTATCAGAACCATTCCCCGAGAGCTTATGGGAATGGGCTACAGGCCCTGTGGGCTAGCTACCCTGTCCCCACCACCTAGACACACACACACCACTCCAAAAAAATAAAACAACCATTTTGTATGTCTCTGCTCTGGGTTTCTATTCCTTTGAGGTCAATTATGTAGTCTGTCCACAAAAGCCTTAGAATTTAGGGAGTGACAAGTCTGTGGTGGACAGCAAGCGCAGACAAGTGGAGGTGCCTGTGCTCAGTGTCCAGCTCCACTTGACCTCCTGCCCTAGTTCTGGAAAGCCACATCCTAGTGAGAGATGAGATGCAAATTCTTTCTTTGGAAGGTAAACTGCCCCAGTCATGAAGATAATTACTCACCTTGATGAGCCATTTCACTAACATATGCCAATTTATTTCCCTGGCTGTCTCATTAAAAATGAGTAATGGGCCTTTGCCAGGCCTCAGCCTCCCACTTTGTCTTACAACATAAGATGAAGAGAAAAGTGGCCATTCCCAGGGAGTGGGGCCCCCACCAGAAAGGTGCACAAAACCATTTCTCCAAGTAACAAAGGCAGGACCTAGGGGCAGATAGAGAAGTGACTCCCATTCTAATGAGCTTCCCAGTTACTCCTTATCCATCACTTCTCCCAGTGACCTCTCTGCCTCCTTGAAGAGGATCTTTGCATGCACAAAAGGGAAAGTACTGGTGAGCTGAGGGCCTACTCCTTGAGGCCAAACACCCCTCCCACATCCCTTGGCTTCAGGGAGATCCCTACTAACCATTCTAACCTGCCAGGCTTTTGCTTATGGGGAAAAGAAAGGCAGCTGGGAGGATGGCAGACACTGCATAGAGTCAGCCTGACATGTCTTTAACTAGAGATTCAACCTCTTCCCACCCAAGGTCTTTGGCCTTTGGATTGCTCCCCCATGAAACCAGAAATATAGCAACCCCTACCTTATTGTAGGATTTTGAGGCCTCAAGGAGAAACAGTGTGTGAAGAGAAAGATTGCAAGGTACCTGGCATATAAGGAGAACTAAATTAATGGTGCTATAATTGTTAGATATTTACATGGGGTGATTGGGATTATTCACTCTGTGGTTTTCTAGGCTAAATTTGTAAGCAGATAACTGTAAATTTGGTTAATTACCTCTCTTTGGAGAAGTTCTGTACCCATTTCAGATGGTTTACAGGTTCCCATCTGATGGCACTTGGCCAGTGTCCCTGAGATAGGCAGGGCTTGGGTCCTTATTTCCTTTGAAAAATTGGAAATACTGAGTCTAAATATAAAGAGCTCACTTCACAATACTTTCACACTGATGACAGAGTTGGAACTGGAGCTCTGGTCCCCTGAGTGTTGGTATGAAGGTCTTACCATCAGATTGCTCTTCCTCCATCACAATTGATAGGGATGCATCGCAACGTGGGTGATGTCAATAAGATGGCAGAGTAGGAAAACTCAGCCTTTTTTCCCCTCACAAAGAACAACAATCGGACAGCTATATGTGAATAAAAATAGTTCTAGGAGAACTCAGGGGCCCAATTAAGTAGCAACAGCAATGTAGTGGAAGAAAAAAATGAGAACTACATAAAAAGTGGAGGAAGAATAGTTTTATTTTGTTTGCATCATTCTATCCCCCTTACTATTCAGCATAGAGAGGGAACTCCCCAGCTTTCACGATCTCCTTGCAAAGGAAAGGAGAGTGAGTGTATATTCCACTTCCCCAGCCTTTCATAGCACTCCCCAAACGACCCATTTCAGTTTTACCCCACCCAAATTGCCGAGGAGAGCAGCATAGCTGAGACGTCTATAGACAACTGGGTACAAAGAAGAAGGGTGGGGGTTATCAAGACCAGCCATGCGGCAGGTGCCAGCATGTCCTGCATAGGACCCCAGCAGCCTTCTCCTCTGAGGACCTCAACAGCCCTCATAACCACCACATAGTGCCTCCCTCTAGCTTTCATTGCTGAGGGCCCCACAGTTTCACCATTGTGGACCCCAGAAGCCTGCTCCTCGAGGACACTAGCAGCTTTTACTACTGAGAAAATGAATAGCTAGCACAGACACAGGGGTCCCCTACAACTTTCTCCACTGAGTATCCCCAAGTGTTTCACTTTCACAATTTCTAGGTGGTTGAGTCATTGTCCTACTCCCCACCTCCTCCCCCCAAAACCCCAGCTGTTGTTAATATGAATACCCAATCCAGGAACCCCAGCATAGCCATAATAAATGTATATTTGTCCAGAATGGCCTGAGCCCCTACTACAAACTCTTTCCTCACCACCACATATGCATCCATGTCTAAGCCATTAGCCATCTACATATGAACAGCTGGACCCAACCACCATCACCAGGTCTCACAAGGAAGCATGTGTCTACAGCTAAATCATGCAGTCACATGCACGCTTGTCATTAGTCCCAGCCCCTACACCACCTACACAAGCAGACAGCCCTAACTCGCATCATTGGCTCCCCCACCACACACACACCCACAATTGGTCCCTACAGCTATGCATTTACAGAGAGCCACCAACCTCTTTCACAGGCATCCATTGTGCCCACATCTGGCCCCTACAGCTCCACATATGTATACCACCAGCCTTGGCCCCTGCAGCTGAGTATATGCAAACAGCCATCTCTCCTACCCTATCACTTGTCTCCACTACAGTGTTTGCACTTACAACTGACCTCTGCACCCCACACATATGCACTACCAGCTAGAGTCTCACATGTGCACATGCACATACAACTGACCTTGCCTTTGTCACTGGCCCGCATCACTACATGGGTATCTGCAGATGGCCTCTATAACTGCACATATATACATTACCTGCCTCGATGCCTATTGCCATGCACATGCACACTACCAGGCCCAATATACCTATAGTTGGCCATACTCCGACCCTTACCACCATACACATCCCCACAGTTGAGCAATGCACATCACTGGCTCTGGTCCCCACTGCTCTGGTCCCTTGTAACTGGGTGTAGGAATACTGCTGATACCATCAGCCTACTAAGCTATCATGGACCTCCCACAGCCCTTGCCACAGCAAAGGCCACGCAGATGCTGATGTTGTAGGCCAAAGCTGCCACAACCAACAAGATATCGCACTTCCCTCCCTAAACCAGGAGTCACCACACACTAAGCATGGTACCATGGTATTCTCCAATGTTCACACATACATGAAGAGCTAGCCTTACCAAAACTAGTCCATAAAATCTGGAAGAGTTAATTGCTTTTCAAATGCTCAGATACCTACCTACACAAGACTACAAGTATCATGAAGGATCAGGAAAATATGACACAGGAACAAAATAAACTGCCAATAACTAGTCCCAAAGAATTGGAGTTGAATTCCTGAAAAGGCATTCAAACAAATTGTTCTAAAAAAAATCCAGTAAACTACAAGAGAACAAAGATAAGTAATTTAACTAAATTGGGAAGAAAAATACAAGAACAAAATTAGAAGCTCAACAAAGAGATATAAACCATAAAAAAGAACAAAACAGAGATTTTGGAGCTGAAGAATACAATGACCAAAATAAAAATGCTTTGCAGAGCTTCAGTAACAGATTTAATCAAGGAGAGAAAAAAAATAAGCAAACTCAAGGACAAACAATTTGAAATTGTCCATCAGAGGAAAAAAAAGAATGAGAAGGAATAGAGAAAGCCTAAAGAATTTGTCAAACACCAAGAGAGCTACCAATAGTGTAATGAGGCCTTAAGGAGAAGGGCGTTAGGGGTAAGATGCTTATTTAAAGAAATAATAGCTGAAAACTTCCCAAATATGAGAGACATAAGCATCCAGATACTGGAAACTCAAACGTCTCTAAGCACATCCAACCCCAAAATGCCTTCACCAAGACATATTTTAAACAAACTGTCAAAAATCAAAAATAAAGAGACTTTGAACAAACAAAGAGAAAAGAAGTATATCACAAACAAGGAAACCTCCATTAAGCTATCAGAAGAATTTTTGACAGAGGCCTTTCAGGCCAGAAGAGAGTGGAATTCAAAGTACTGAAAGAAGTACAGGCGAACCTTGCTAAATGCAGAATACAAATGTCTTCATATAATAACGGAGAAATTGCCAGGAAGGCTATGTTAATCAGTTTGATGAAAATAGTTTAGATTGTATATGAAACCAACACATTGTAACCCTTGATTGCACTATTGTACACAGCTATGATTTAATGATAAAGATAATAAAAAAAAAAGAAAAAATAATAATTATTGAATTCTGGAAACCAAAAAAAAATGGCAAAAAGACATTAATAGATTTTTTTTTTTAGACAGAGTTTTACTTTGTCATCCTTTGTAGAGTGCTGTGGTGTCACAGCTCACAGCTACCTCCAACTCCTGGGCTTAGGTGATTCTCTTGCCTCAGCCTCCAGAGTAGCTGGGACTATAGGCACCCACCACAACACCCGGCTATATTTTGTTGCAGTTTGGTCAGGGCTGGTTTCAAACTCACCACCCTCAGTATATGGGGCTAGCACCCTACCTACTGAGCCACAGGCACCACCCAACATTAATAGATATTGATAGATATTTTCTAAAAGAAGACACACATTTGACCAACAGGTACATGAAAAGAAAAATGTTCAACATCACTAATCATTAGAAAAATATAAATTTTATCTACAATGAGACATCACCTCATGTGGCTATTATTAAGACCTGTTAAAATGGCTATTATTAAGAAAAGAAAAAATAACAAGGGTTAAGCCAGAGTGCAAAGAAAAATGAATCCTGGTGCACCGTTGGTGCAAACGTAAGTGGTATAGCCATTATGAAATAGTATAAAGTTTCCTTAAAAAATTGAAAATAGATCCACTACTACTGTATAAATATATCCTAGCTCATCCCTCCCAACTAGCTAGGACTAAGGGCATGTGCCACCATACCAGGATAATTTTTTTTTTTTTTTTTTTGGTAGAGACAGGGTGTCACTTATTGTTCAAGCTGGTCTCAAACTCCTGACCTTAAAGGATTCTCCTTCCTTGGCCTTCAAAGTGCTGGCATTATAGGTGTGAGCCACCATGCCTGGTCCCTGCTACCTCATTTTTGTGTTGTTTTCCTTTAAAGAATATTATGTTTTGTTTATCTTTATGCAGTTGCATTTGAATGCCTGGCATTAAGCAAGCTTCTTTTATTTGGGCTGTTTGGAAGGACAATTTTTTCCAATATTGTGTTACCTCAGGAATCTCAGTTCTGCTCAGTTTCTCTGTAAATTTTCTCCCAGTGTATTACCATGAGCATTCCAGCTTAGTATTTAGTCAAAAAGTCAAAGGAATTTCCATGCATATTTCTAAAGTTTCTTCTTCGCACCATATCGTCCTCTCTGTTACTCTGCCCCCCAAATTCCAGCTACAACAGCAGCTCTATACTCTAAACCCTATTTCCTCTACCCAATAGGACCGATGCTTCCTATTTCAGCAACATGGCTTGGAAACTGCTCCCAGCCTGAAAGCTGGGACTAATATCGACTTCATCTATGTTTCCCTTTTTGAAATATCACATTTCTGTATAATTACTTCAGATATTTCCTACAGTTTTACTGTTAGAAGGCAAGTCCAATAATTGTTTCTCTGTCATGGATAGAACTGAAAATCCTCCGTTCTACTTTTCTGCATTGTTAAATGTGAATGAATACTCAAGAAAACTTCTAATACGAAGTCTAGAGATCAAAACCAACAATCAGGCAAACAAACAACTTGAATGAGGCAGAAACCATCGAAAGAAAAACTTAAAAAAAAAGCCTGTTATTAATATTCCCAGACAGTGCATGACTGCCTGAAGAACAGGATTTTAAAATACTGAGAAACCATTCAGAGAAAAAAACTGTTTCTAGAAAATAAAAACATGATCCTAGAAATATAAAGTTGAACAAAGATATAGAATATATGAGGCTTGGTTCCCGTAGCACAGTGATTACAGAGCCGGCCATATGCACCAAGAGTGGTGCTTTCGAACCCGGCCCAAGCCTGCTAAACAACAATGACATCTGCAACCAAAAACTAGCCAGGCATTGAGGCTGGTGCCTGTAGCTACGTGGGAGGCTGAGGCAAGAGAATCGCTTAAGCCCAAGAATTTGAGGTTGCTGTGAGCTGTAACGCCATGGCACTCTGCCAAGGGTGACATAGTGAGATTCTGTCTCTAAAAAAAGAAAAAAATGAGAATAACAGGAGAGAAATTAAATTCAAAAAGGAGAGAGGGAGCTCGATTATTTCCCACCTGTTGGGTACAAGGTAGGGGTATATGGCTCATTTCATTGGTGAAGGACTTAACTACAACTCAGCCTTTGGATTTTACCTTACAAATGCAAATAATGTAACCTAATCATATGTATCCTGATATTAACCCATAATAAAATAAATAAATAAATTTCCTTGGCTTACATCATTATGTAATCAAAACCAAAAAAAGAATATATGAGGAGAAAAAAGATTTAAAAATGCTTAACCCAGGCTCAGCACCTGTAGCTCAGCAGCTAGGGCACCAGCCACATTCACCAAAACTGGCAGATTCAAATCCAGCCCAGGCCTGCCAAACAACAATGACAACTACAACAAAAGAAAAATATCTGGGTGTTGTGGCAGGCGCCTATAGTCCCAGCTACTTGGGAGGCTGAGGAAAGAGAATCGCTTAAGCCCAAAGAGTCTGAGGTTGCTATGAGCTGTCATACCACAACACTGTACCGAGGGTGACAAAGTAAGACTCTGTCTCAAAAAAAAAAAAAAGAGTTTAACCCAGCCCAAGAAGTATAATATTTCAATAATAGGAGTTTCAGAGAAAACAGAGGAGATGGAGATACCAAAGGAATGTTCAAGAAACTTACTGGAAGCATAAGTCTCCAGAATGAAAAGAACATTCCTGCAGAACGGGGTGGCGCCTGTGCCTCAAAGGAGTAGGGCACCGGCCCCATATGCCAGAGGTGGTGGGTTCAAACCCAGCCCCAGCCAAAAAAAAAGAACATTCCTGCAGAACAAATGCTCTGCACAACTGATGAAAATTCACCAACCCCAAACATATCACTATGAAATTTTAGCATATTTAATAAAAAATACATATTTTATAAGCTCCCAGGTAGAAAGAAAAGAAGTTTCATTTAAAAACATCAGTAATAATGGTTCAAATGTCTCAATAGTAGCTCTGTAAGGAAGCAGGCATGTTGCAAATAATGGGGAAAAAATACACTTCCAACCTAGACATGTAAATCCAACTGAACCACCTATCATGCTTGAGGGTAATTTAAACACACTTGCAGACACTCAAGTTCTCAAAATAATTATCTCCCATGCCTCTGGTTTCTAGAATGTGCTTACAATACCAGAAAGAAAACAAAGAAAGAGTAGTCATAGGGTCCAAGAGTCCAAGAAAGAGAGTCTCTAGCTCAATAGTGAGGCAAAAGAGAGCCCCAGAATGATGGTGAGAGGAGGCTCCTGTGTGAAAGCCATATGCTGGGACAAGGCTACTCATAGAGCTCCTCAACAGAGCTGCAAAGACATCTAATGTGTTTTTCCACAATTGAAAGTAGATTTATCTCACTGGGGAAACTTTGGGGGATAAAATTAGTAACAAGTTCATAGAGAAATAGGTGACAGTCATTACCACTCGTGCAAACACAAAGCTGTTCTAGGAAAGGAAAAGTAATTATAGCACCACGTGGTTCAGCTATGAGCAGCGCCGCGTTTACACAGTCACAATGATATTACTCCTAAACAGCAATCTAACCAAAATGACACGAAAACTGCATACATCGGGAAGATGAGAGAGTAAAAGTGGGTGTGGGAGTTGAAGGCAGAGAGGGAAAGAAAGAGAGCTAAATTTCCATCTTGGATTGTGGAAACACAATAAATGCGACTTGAAATGAAGCAATCGAGAAGTAGCATCTACTTCCCGTGGGGCCCTCAGCAGCCTGGCCTGGCCTAGCCTGAGGGATTGCTGAGAAGCCCCAGGGAGGGGGGAGCAGTGAGGTGGGGTCCCAAGCCAGTGCTCAGCCTCCTCACCAGCTTGGGCTCCGCCCACCCAGGCCCTTCCTGCCCCTTCACATTTCAGGGTATTTACATCTGTCCCTGAGGCAGAGACGATCCCTTCTGACCCTCATCACACAGAGCAGGGCTCAGAGCCTGCAGCAGGGACGCAGGGTGCCTGGCATGAGGCCAGGCTTGTCCACTTTTCCTCCCACAAGTCTTACAGGGCAGGGCAGAGCAGATCTGACCCAGCTCTCACATCCCCTCTCAGGGATGGGTGGAGCCTGCATGTTTATTAAAGGAATGGCTCCTGTGGAAAAGGTGGTCCCTGGGAAAGGTGGTTTCCTTCAGGGAGAATCACCTTCCCACCCCACATCTCCAAGTCCTGCGTTTTGTCCACTCAGCCTCCGCGTAGAACCTCCCTGTGGAGTCCCACAACCACGCTCCATCAGGACTTCACTGTGGCCACAGACAACTGGGCTCTGCACCTAGCTGGACTCTTCTTGGTGAAGGGGGACACCCAGTGGAGACTGGCTTTAAGACAAAGGACTTGGGCTGGTTGGTTAGCTGAAGCCCCGCGTAGAGATGGCCAGCATGGCTGGTCAGGGGCTCATGCTGGTCCTCAGGCCCACAGACCTCCTGCTCCTCCAACGGGCCCCCAGATTTGCCACACTCTGTGTTGCCTTCACTCCCCAGCAGCATCTCAGACTTCCATGCACCTACCTTAAAAAACCCACAGAAAATAGTTCCTCCGAAAGTCCCTGGATGGTGTCCTAACATCCTGGATTGAACTGCTCACCTCAGAAGCAATAACTTTGGCAGGGAGTGGCATCCTCTGAGTCAGCCTTTGGGTCCCTTGCCTGGATGAGGTGTTGAGAGGGGCTATGCCCCTAGAAACCCATGTGCCAAGAGTAGGGCAGGAGAGAGCCCAAAGGGAATCCCCGTGGGGGAGAGTGTATGCTTCAGTGAAAGATGCCCCCTCTGTGTCTCTGGCAGGTACATACCCCTGGGCACACCCTGCATCCTCACTGTCTGCAGGTGCCCAGAGCTGGTCGTGGTCAGGTGCTGCTCCTGGCCGCTGAGCATGCCATTTGGGCTGCAGGGCCTCTCTGCTGATCAGCTCACTCATCAGTGCCAGCCTTGGCCCCAGACTGATGGCCTCAGCACTTGGTAGGAGCCAGACTGAGTTCTGCCCCCAAATCATCCTAACCTGCCCCAGACAGAAGGAGTGACAGTAATCAAGGGAGTGAGACACATGTGTCACACAACACTCTGGGAAATTAAGTATCAACCTCTCTGATGTCAGTTTCCTCATCTGAAAATGGGGGGTGGTAATTCCTGCATACCTGCCTGGAAGAGGAGGATGGTAGCTGTAGGAGGAGGGTGCAAAGGCTAAAAGGCTCTATGCAGCAGTGAACTCACCCACAGGTATCCAGGCAGTTCTCACTAAGTGGCACTGAGCTTGGAGAACGTGTCTTGGACCTGGGTGTGTTCTCAGATAAGCACCTTCAGGTCAGATTTGTACATGGATGACCACCTGTTAATTTTAGGTGAGATTCACCTTGGTTCATGAAATGCCACTGACAGAGGGCGCTCTGGAGCCGGGGGCAGAAGAAGGGGAAAGACTGGTCCAGAAGCAGCTCAGCCTAAGAGCCATAAGCCCCGCCCAGGCACGGCTCCTCCCTTGGGGCGGGGAAGGGGGCTGCTTAAACTCTTTCCCCAGACAACACACAGTAAGAACCCTGTGTTTCAGGACGGGCCTGGTCAAAAATCCCATTTCCTAGGGTCCTCTCTGCCTTGCCTCTTTCCCCTGGCAGGGCTGGAGGGACAGCATTTGCCCCTGTGCCTGTGGCTTCTGAGAGCCCAGTCGAGCTTCTTCCTTCTGAACTTCGGGCCTAATCCTATCAGGGAAACAAGACTGGAAGATGAAGGGTTCCTAACCCTGTCCCTCAGTCACGCAGAGGCTGGTGTGGTGGCTCCCACATGGGCCTGATCCTTTCCAGAGAGTGGGAGGTCTCTGGGGGGCTGCTCAGAGCTCAGCCAGGTTTATCAGTCTGTGCGTACAAGAAACAGGGAAAGGGTTCACAGCAGCCTCTAAGCACTTGGCCAGATAGAAGGGGAGACGTTGCAGCCCTCAAAGTACCAAACTGAGAAAAGAAGTTCTGCATAAAATCCAAGGTTATGCATAAAGTCCAAGGTCATTCATTCTTGGGGTCTGAGGTCCTCAGAGAGACTCCCAGAAGGAAGAAATGGGCCTGGGAGTGAGAGGGTGGGTAGCCACAGATGATGCTTGTGGGTGAGGCTGTAGTGGTATTGGGAGGCAGGGTGTGCGAGCATGGGTGTGGCCAGCCACAGGCTTGGAATTCCCCAGGGCTTTCCAGAAGCCAGGGTGGAGTGGGTCATCCCTCCTGTCTTGTCCTCGGGCACCAGCTGTAGCCAGGAAACCCTGGGCAGACACCCAGGGACAGCTGGCACGCTCGGCCTTTGGCAGAAAACTGCGTTGGTTTGGAAGGATAAAGAGATAGGACGAGAGGTATCCTAGGGCCATAGGGTGAGGCCCTGCCCTTTACTCAAGATAAGAATTGAGGGCGCAGAGGGAAGGAGTAGCCCTGTTCAGCTGTGGTGCAAGGAGAAAAGCGTATCTTGGGTCCAATTCCAAGGCTGGTGGGGACTATTTTCTGGTCACAGGTCAGCCCCAGCAGACATCCCCACCCCCACTGGCTCAGAAGATCTGACATAGGGAAAGTATTTCATACGGTCAGAGAAGAAATGGCCTCACCCTGTTTACAGACAAGGAAACTGGGGTCGAGAGTGTGGCTGAAGCACCCTAAGGGCCAGGCAGGTGGTGGCAGGCTGGGATCAGCCCAGGGTTGCTAAGTGCTGTCTACAGACTGGGAGAAGGAGGGGGCTGAGGGGCCTGCGCTGTGACAGGGATGGCTCTGACTTGCTGACATGGAGAATAGGAGGTGTGCGACTCAGGAAGGCCCCAGAAGTTGGGCAGGAAAGTGTGTCCCCCAATATTCATGTGTTGGCAACTTAGTCCCTAGTGCAACTGTTGATATATAGGGCCTTTAAGACTTGGTTAGGTCATGAGAACTCTGCTGTCAGGAATGAATTAATGCCATTTTTGGCAGAGTGGATTTGTCATAAATGTGGATTTGACCTCATCTTGCTCTCTCTCTCTGTTACCACACATGTGCACTCTCTGCCCTTTGACCTTCTGCCATGGGATTGATACAAGGTTCCCCCATTCAAGACTGGACAGGAGATCTAAGTTTTCCTAGGCAATTACATGAAGGGAACCCCAACCTTTTGTCCCAATCTGGAGGGATTGCATTCATTCATTTGTCAATAACTTATTAACATTGAAAAAGTGTTTCCCCAATAGCCAAACAGACTGGACAACCACCAAGGAGACACCTGTGCCTTGGTGTCTGCTTCACTTTACACTTAGGACTAAATGTGGAACTCCCATTTCCTATGCCTAGGTCAATTTAATGTGAATTTCCTCAATTTCATGAATGGACTGCCATTCATTGATACATTTATTCACTTTGCCCCTGGCGGAAAGGACTGTGTTCCAGAGAAACGGAGAGAGCTTTTCTCTCCCCACTTGAGTTCTCTCTCTCTACCAGGAGCTTTAGTGTTTTCTGTATTCTTTTCTGTAAATAAATTCTGTCTTACCACTGGAAAAAAAAAAAAAGAAAGAAAAAAGAAAATGCCATGAAGGCTATGTTAAACCATTTGATGAAAACATTTCAGATTGTATATGAAACCAGCACATTGTACCCCTTGATTACACTAATGTATGCAGCTGTGATTTAATAAAAAAAAAAAAAGAAAGAAAGAAAAAGTGTTTCCATCTACCAAGTCCTGGCCAAATGTAATTTTCAAGACCTAATATCCCTAGACAAAGGATCCAAGTGTGAAGGATCTTCCACTTGGGTCTTTCCCTCTGCCAGAAGTTCTGGTGCTTTTTACTCCTGTATTCCTTTCTGTCTACTAAAATCCTATCTTACCACTAATTTGTGGTCAGTGGGTTCATTTTTCAAATCCCCGAGACCAAGGACCTACTGAAGAAAGAAATTCTGGTAATAGGAAGATGCAGGAAGAAGGCCCTCACCAGATGCCAGCCCCTTGATCTTGGACTTCCCAGACTCTGGCATTGTGGGCCAAATAAATTTCTGTTTGTTATAAATTATGCAGTCTGTGATATTCTGTTACAACAACAGAAAATGAACTAAGACGGAGGCCAGAGTAAACTCAGGCAGGGTGGGACCCAGAGCGAAACAGGCTGTGCTCTGGCTCCTTGCAGGAACCAGAGTGGGGGCTACTCAGGAGTACTAGATCTGCTAGGGCCTCTGGGATTCCTGGGAGGCATCCTTGTCACCCTGGTGTTCCAGGCCCTCTGTGTTGACATCTTTGAGCCCTGCAGCCAGGATGGTCCCCTTTGTCTCCTAGTGCACACTTCAGTTCCGTCTCTCACACTTGAGCCTACCTGAAATAGTCTGTACTTACAAAGAGCCTGCCCATCCTTGCAGCTTTATCTCAGGAAAGCTGTCCAGGAAGCTTTTCCGGACCACTCTGGCCCCAGGGATCTGGGATTCCTCTGGATCCTGGAACACATTGGCCAGTCATTCAACACCAGTGTGAATACAAGGGTCTGATCCTGACCATCCTCACTGACAGCTGTTGGGGAGAGACCAAAAATAACCAGGGCAATAAGCAAATACATCATCACCATGTGGATATCCATTATGAAGGAAATACAGACTGTGCTAGGAATGCGGCAAACGGGCAGGGGAAAGACCCTACCACAGAGATCTGAGGGCACACAGGAGATCCCAAGACTGAGGACATCTCGAGGGGAGACGGTGCCAGAGCTGCAGTGGGGAGAAGCCTAGGCAGAGCTGGAGAGGTTGCCAGTTGCATTGTTCTCCTGGCAACAAGTTTGGACTTCGTTCTAAGAGAATGGGAGGCCACAGTATGTAGAAATAGATTTGCATTTGGGGGCAATCCCTCTGACTGCTGTAGGGGAGTGTATTGGAAAGGTTTGCCACTACAGCCATCTGCTTCAAGACAGTGTTCTCAGACCAGATGGTGGCAGTGGAAATGAGGAGAAGTGGACAGATTTGGGGAGCAGAATCAGCAAGACTTGTGAGATGGGAAGGGGGAACAAGCAAAATTCTGGCTGAAGGAGCAGGGGCAGCTCCCCCTTCTGGGGGGACCTCAGACAGCAGTAGGGTGGGCATGAGTTCCACCACGGCTGTGAGTGTGCCATGCCAGTGAAGGACCGGGTGGAGGTATCAGGTGGACAAGCTGTCATGGGGTCTGGCAGCTCTGAGGAGGGACCCAGGCAGATGACACAAACCTGAGAGTCCCCGTGGCACTAAGGACATCTCTCTGAACAGCAGGCAAGTGCTGGCTGTCACCATTGAGTCAGAAAAGCTGAGTTCAGATCTACTCCACCCGTATCTGTAGCCACCTAGATACTCTCCACATCTCAAAAACGTCCTAAATGTGTCCTCTCCTCTTTTCCTTCTACCACACCTGAGTTCCCGTCCCATTATCTCTAACTTAAACTATTGAAGCCACCTCCTGACACACCTTCCTTTGCTTAACATTGCTGAGGGGTGTTCCCAGGAGAAATCACATATCCATAATAGGTATACTTACCCAGGCGCCCCTCCCCACAGGCTGCAGGGTCCAAGTCTCGCCCAGAGACTGTGCATGGGGGTGGAGAATATACACACGAGCTGTGTCCTGGAGGTACAACCAAGGACAAAGCCAAGAAATGGTCTCAAACAGAGGCCGTCCCATCCATCCAGGGGGCTCATCCAGCAGGAGACCTGAAGGTCTTGAGCCAAACAGAGAGCCAAGGGTCACCCCCTCCCCCGCCCCGAGAGAGAAGGGAGGCAGAGAGGGAAGCCTATACCCACCTACTTGGTGCTCTGGTCACTGTGTCTCAGATTTCCATAGTGTTGACTGACATTGTTTGTTAAAATATGTGTTTTAGCCCTGACCCCAGAGATTCTGATTCTGTCTTCCACGGGCGCCATCATTTTAAAAGGAAAAACAGCGAGCAAAAGCAATAGGAGCAGCAGATGCCCGCTCAAGTTGGCGCGGCCGCTCTTTGTCACTGATGCCAATGGCTCCACCTGGTGGGCCTCGTGCGAGTTACAGCGGCTTCCTAGAGGGAGGCTGCTAATCAGCCCCAGTCTGGGGCACTGGATCCGGTTGCTCACATAGTGTTTCTTCTAATTTTCCCAACCAATCTGCAGGAGGGATCCTCATCCCCATCTCACTGACACGGAAGCCGAGAGTCGAAGAGTCCAAGTGATGTCTCTAAAGTCACACTTCTGGGAAGTGGAAGAGTCTGAACCCCAGCCTTTGTGCCCATGCCAGTGGCCCCAAATCATCCTTGTGAGTTAGAGATACCGCCAGGGTCACCCCCATGCACGTGATTCTACACCCTCCCAAGTGAAAGTGATGTTCAAAATGGCCAAAGGCGGGAAGATTCTGGCCACCCAGGACTAAGACTGCCCCTGGAACTTGGAAAGGATCTTCCCTGCTGAACCAGGACCCACCATCAGCTGCAGGATTGTGGAAGGTGGGGACAGGGGTGCTGTGGGAGTCTGGTGGGGGGTGGTTGTGGGGCATCTGGAGCTCCAAACCCAGATATTTCAGCATTTCCTTCCTTCCTTCCTTCCTTCCTTCCTTCCTTCCTTCCTTCCTTCCTTCCTTCCTTCCTTCCTTCCTTCTTCCTCCCTCCCTCCCTCCCTCCCTTCCTTCTTTCCTTCCTTCCTTCCTTTTTTCCCTCCTTTTTGTTTTCTTTCCTGAGCCACGATCTTACTCTGTCACCCAGGCTAGAGTGCGGTGGCATCATCACAGCTCATTGCAACCTCCAACTCTTGACCTCAAGCAATCACCTTGCCTGCCTTCGCCTCCCAAAGTGTGAGGAGTACAGGCATGAAGCACTGCACTCAGCATTTGAACAAGTGGTACACACACACAGATACACACACATACCCACACCTACCCACATACGCACACATAAACTTACAACTGTGGGAGACAGAAGAATAGCAATACAATTTCGGGAACTGGAGAACAGATACTTGAGTATCAACTGATGTGGCAGTGTGCATTGGTTGAGTACCTATTTTCCCAAGATGCTGCTACCATGAAAGTAAAGGAGTAAAGGCCATATGAGCCCCTAATATGAAGAACAGGAGATTTTGGCAGTTAAATGTTTTTCACAAAGGAACAGGCAATGTGTGAATTGGCTGGGGCAGCACCACCTGTGATCCTCAAAGCCACTCAGCTGTGGCAACAGTTCAGGCACCCCATCCAGCTACTCAGTTGGGCAGACAGTGCCAAGCTGGCCAAGGCTAGGAGAAGGGGTTTGCTGTCAACAGGTCTTCAGGGACAAAGTAAGCCCTGTGGTGACAGCTGTCAGTCAACAAATACTACCCCACTTGTAGAAAGCCAGCTTCCTAAAAGGAAAAGACCAAGAAAAGAAGATCCAAACCGGTGGCACCTGTAACTCAAGTAGCTAAGGCGCCAGCCACATACACCAGAGCTGGCAGGTTTGAATCCAGCCTGGGCCTGCCAAACAATGACAACTACAACCAAAAAACAGCTGGGCATTGTGGTGGGCACCTGTAGTCCCAGCTACTCAGGAGGCTGAGGCAAGAGAATCTCTTAAGCCCAGGAGTTGGAGGTTGCTGTGAGCTATGACACATGGTACTCTACCCAGGGCAATAGCTTGAGGCTCTGTCTCAAAAAAAAAAAGAAGACCCAAACCTTGGCTCCCATGGACACAGATATAAAGACAATTCTAGGAATGGAAAATAAATTGCAAAGAAAAAGTCTAAGTCTAATTTGAATCCTCTGTAGGATGTAGAAGGGTTACAGGTGCTATTGCATATTTTATCCTCATCTAAAGATGTCTGCAACTTGCTTTTCTCTCAATGCTGTTTTGAGATTTATTCATCATAAATCAGTTAATTTGTTCTACATTCTTTCGTGTGCATGTTCTACAATGCATACAAGACAGGCAAGGTGATTGCTTAAGGCCAAGAGTTGAGGCAATGAGCTGTGATGATGCCACTGCACTCTAGCCTGGGTGACAGAGTAAGATCCTGGCTCAGAATGACATTACTGAATGACACTTAGATTGATTCTGGATTCTGAGTTTTTGGGCTTTGCTTACAATTACGAATGATGCTTCATAGCCCTGTGACCTTGGAAAATGACTCTTTTTTTTTGAGACAGAGCCTCAAGCTGTCACCCTGGAGAGAGTGCCATGGCATCACAGCTCACAGCAACCTCCAATTCCTGGGCTCAAGTGAGTCTCTTGCCTCTGTCTCCCAAGTAGCTGGGACTACAGGTGCCCGCCACAATGCCTGGCCATTTTTTGGTTGCAGCCATCATTGTTGTTTGGCAGGCCCAGGCTGGATTCGAACCTGCCAGCTCAGGTATACGTGGCTGGCGCCTTAGCCCGTTGAGCCACAGGCGCCGAGCCTGGAAAATGACTCTTAACTTTACCAGGCTTCTGTTTATAGATACTCATTTGTAAAATGAGGGTACCAGTAGATTATAGTTACCTTCAGGTACCTACAGTACCACATATGTTTGCAATGAGAATTAAATGAATTCATAAATGTAAACCCTTAAGATAATCCAGCAGTTCTCAGCTGGGAGTGATTTTGAACCCAGAGGATATTTGACATTGTCTGGAGGCATTTTTGGTTGAATAACTGATGGGGATGCTTGGTTGAATAACTGATGGGGATGCTACTAGTAGGTAGAGAGGCCATGAAAGCTGCTGAAAGTCCTATAATGCACAGGACAGCTCCCTGCAAAAAGAATTACCCAGCCCAGAATGTCAATAGTGTCAAGATTGAGAAACCCTGGAATAATGCAGAGCATAAAGAATTCACTCAACAAATATTAGTTTATTTTTAAGAGCTGCAATGAAAAGTCTTTTTCTTCTACATACAAGCATGACAATCTCTTCTAGAAGCTATCACTCCCTTCAAATACTTACAGAATACATACCAACATTGTTTTACTCAGCCATAAAGGACATCTAAGTAAATCTTAAAACTTAGAAATTGTACAGAGTATTTTCTTAACATGAAACAATAATGAGAAATTAACTACAAAAGGGAGCTTTTTCCTGCTCCACCCCCCCACTCACACCTATTCAGAATTCCAAAGTCATCTGGAAGCTTTAAAGCTTCATAAATAGCTATTTTTAAAAGAATAAACACAAAGTAAAAATATTAATTTATAATATAATATCAGTGAGAACATTGTATCTTAAAAGGCATTGATTGAAAAAAGGACACTGTGAGAAAAAATAGTCATAAAATAAAGTTCGAAACAAATTATCTAAGCATTCATTTCTATGAAGAAAATGAATAATAAAATAACTACCAAGGGAGCAGGTGGAAATTAAGAAAAAAAACCATTAATGAAATACAAAATAAAAGGAGTCTCAAGGAAAGACTATTTTTTAAAATGCCAATAAAAAGTAAATAATAAAATAGACAAAATTCTGATATGTCTGATGTTAAGGAGGGGAAGCTAGAAACAGAAATAAGCAATATTAGCAATGAGGAAAGGGGCCTATATGACCATAGATAGATAGGAGACTAAAAATGTTGAGAAAATTCTGTTTAAGAGGGAACGTTGACTATACCCCTCTGATTTCTCTTGTCCTCAAAACTCCCTGGAAGCTACCATAAAGGAATGAATAGAGGTAAATAAACCCACAATGCAAAAATAAGGAGAGGACAGAGGGGGAAACTGAAAAGCAGATCCTCAAGTCATAACTGACTTAGACTTCAGACAATATAAACTAATCCAGGAGAGAGAAGAGCTGAGAATACTGGATTAAAATTTCAGAATCAGAAAAAAAAAAAAAAGAGAGAGAAAACACAAATGGAAATTATAGAACTGAAGATATAATAATCAAAATATAAAAGCTCACTGGATACACTCAATTGTGGAGATGACAGAAGACAGAATCAGTACATGTTAAAACAGACTGATAGGATTTACTCAATCTGAACAAAAGAGAAAAACACAGACACTCAGAGATCTGTGAACTATAGTAAAGGATTCATATCATAGGAATTCCAGCAGAAAAAGTGTGGGACTAAAAAAGTATTTAGAGAAATAATGGTCAAAAATTTCCCAAAATTAATGAAAGACATAAACCTATAGATTCAAGAATTGGAGAGAACCCCAAACCCAAGAAATCCAAAGAAACCCACACCAAGACACATTATAATTAAGCTTCTGGATTCTTGCTTCTCCATTCTTGTGATGCTTTACTAAGAAGAATGTATTTCAACTCCATTCAGGTTAATACAAAAGATGTAAAGTCACCATCTTTTTTCGTGGTTGAATAGTATTCCACGGTATATTTATACCACAGCTTATTGATCCATTCCTGGATTGGTGGGCATTTAGGTTGTTTCCACAGTTTGGCAATTGTAAATTGATCTGTTATAAATAGTCTAGTGCAAATGTCCTTATGCCAAAAGAATTTTTTCTTCTGGATAGATGCCCAGTAATGGGATTGCAGGATCAAATGGGAGGTCTAGTTTGAATCTTCTTTGAAGATTCTCCATACATCTTTCCAAAAGAGTTGTATTAGTTTGCAGTGTCACCAGTAGTGTAAAAGTGTTCCCTTCTCTCCACATCCACATTAGCATCTGCAGCTTTGAGATTTTGTGATGCTGGCCATTCTCACTGGAGTTAGGCGATGTCTTAGGGTGGTTTTGATTTGTATTTCTCTGATAATTAGAGATGAGCATTTTTTCATATATGTGCTAGCCATTTGTCTTTAGGGAAGGTTTTATTCATCTGTCTTGCCCATTAATATAAGAGATTGTTGGCTTTTTATGTTGATTAATTTGAGTTCTCTGTAGATCCTAGTTATCAAGCTCTTGTCTGATTTATAATACGCAAGTATCTTTTCCCATTCTGAAGGTTGTCTCTTTGCTTTGGTTGTTGTCTCCTTAGTTGAACAAGTGCTGATCAGTTTAATTAAGTCTAATTTGTTTATTTTTGTTGTTGTTGCAATCGCCACTGAAGTCTTCTTCATAAAATCTTTCCCCAGCCTGATAACGTTAAGTAATTTCCCTACAGTTTTTTGAGGATTTTTATTGTTTCATGCCTTATATTTAAATCTTTTGGCTATTCTAGGGCCTTTCCCTTCCAAAAGAAATTTTGGAATAAACTGTTTTATATTTATTATTAAAATTCTGCTGAAGTTTTAATAGACATCATGGTAAACCTATAGATCAATTTGGGGAGAATTGATATCTTTATTATGTTGAGTCTTTCTAATTGAAGAGACATACCCTATTAGAAAGACTCAATATAATAAAGATATCAATTCTCCCCAAATTGATCTATACATTTACTATAATAGCTATTAAAACCTCAGCAGGATTTTAATAATAAATAAAGAACAATTTATTCCAAAATTTCTATTGGAACTGAAAGGCCTAGAATAGCCAAAATCTAAGGCATGAAACAATAAAAATATGTTTTATTTTTGCATTATATATACAAAAATATGTACTATGTGTTTTCTTTTTGTACATATATATATATATATATATGGCTCAATATATACAATCTGTCGCCTATAATCCTAGCACTCTGGGAGGCCAAGATGGGTGGATTGCCTGAGCTAAAGAGTTGGAGATCAGCCTGAGCAAAAGCGAGACCCCTGTCTCTAAAAAAATAGCCAGGCATCGTGGCTGGTTCCTGTAGTCCCAGCCACCTGGGAGGCTGAGGCAAGAGGTTCACTTCAACCCAAGAGTTTAAGGTTGCTATGAGCTATGACACCACAGCACTTTACCCAATAAAGTAAGACTCTGTCTGAAAAAATAAAAATAATAAAATAAAAGATTACGAAAATACATGAAGTGTAGGGTAGTCTATGACATTTACCTCTGTTTGTCCATTCTATTATTCTTTCCTTTGAGAGGAAGGTCCTAGACTTTTTCTATTACCATTTTCTTTCTAGAAAGCTTTCTTTAGCCATTCTTTTTTTTTTTTTGTAGGGACAGAGTCTCACTTTTATCGCCCTGGGTAGAGTGCCATGGCGTCACACTGCTCACAGCAACCTCCAGCTCCTGGGCTTAAGCAATTCTCTTGCCTCAGCCTCCCGAGTAGCTGGGACTACAGGCGCCTGCCACAGCGCCCGGCTATTTTTTTGTTTTGCAGTTTGGCTGAGGCCGGGCTTGAACCCGCCACCTTCGGTATATGGGGCCGGCGCCCTACTCGCTGAGCCACAGGAGCCGCCCTCTTTAGCCATTCTTTAAAGGTAGGTTTGCTAGCAATGAACTGTATTAGTTTTCCTTCGTTTGAGAATATCTTTACTTTCTCTTCATTCCTGAAGGACAGTTTTCACAAGATACAGCCTTCAGAGTTGATGGTTCTTTCAGCATCTTGAAAAATCTATCACATTGCTGTTCCTTCTGGGGAAATGTCTCTTTTCTCTTCAGTTGTTTAAAGGTTTTTTTTTCCCATTGTTTTTAGTTTCCAATCTTTTTATTCATCTTGAATAGATTCTTGTGAGTGGAAAAAGGTGCAGATCCAGTTTCAGTCTTTTACATATAGTTATCCAATTCTCCCAGCACCATTTATTGAATAGGGAGTCTTTCCCCCAGTGTATGTTCTTGTTTGATTTATCAAAGATTAGGTGGCTGTAAGATATTAGTTTCATGTCATGGTTTTCTATTCAGTTCCAGATGTCTATTTCTCTATTTTTGTGCCAATACCTTGCTGTTTTGATCACTATGTCTTTGTAGTACAGCCTAAAGTCTGGTAGGCTAATGCCCCTGGCTTTGTTTATATTACTAAGAATTGCCTTAGCTATACAGGGTTTTTTTCTGGTTCCATACAAAACAAAGAATTATTTTTTCCAAATTTTGAAAATATGATGTAGGTATTTTAATGGGGATTGCATTGAATCTGTAGATTGCTTTGGGAAGTATAGACATTTTAACGATGTTCATTCTTCCCAGCCATGAGCATGGTATGTTCTTCCATTTGTTAATATCTTCTGCTATTTCTTTTCTTTCTTCCTTTTTTTTTTTTTTTTTAAGACAGGGAATACTTTATTCAAAACCCACAAGAGAAATGGACAGCTTGGGTCTGTAACAAAGTATTCATGTTTTAAAGCTAATTGTCAGTAATTGTATATGAGAACATATACTGCTACATACAAATTAACTGATCAGACCACAACTTTTCAATGTTTAAAACAGAATAAACTTCCCTGTAAAAGCAGTACCTTTGTGACATTTTAACTTTAGTATTCCTCTCCTTCTTCCTCACCCTCTTCTTTAACAGAATCCATACCAACTTCCTCACAATCCTTTTCAAGAGTCGCCATGTCCTCACGGGCCTCAGAAAACTCTCCTTCCCCCACCCCCTAACCCACGTACCAGAAACAAAGGCACGCTTGGCATACATCCGGTCAAACTTGGGGTCCAGGCAAGCCCAGGCCTCAGCAATGGCTGTGGCATTGCTCAGCATACACACAGCTCTCTGTACCTTGGCCAGGTCGCCACCATGTACCACAGTAGGGGTCTGATAATTGATGCCAACCTTGAAGCCAGTGGGACACCAATCCACGAACTGGATGGTATGCTTGGTCTTGATGGTGGCAATGGCAGCAGTGACATCTTTGGGGACCACATCACCACAGTACAACAGGCAGCAAGCCATGTATTTACCATGGCAAGGGTTACATTTCTCCATCTGGTTGACTGGCTCAAAGCAAGCATTGATGATCTCTGCTACAGAAAGCTGTTCGTGATAGGCTTTCTCAGCAGAGATCACAGGGGCATATGTGGCCAGAGGGAATGGGGATGGGGCACCAGGCTGGTCTGGAATTCTGTCAGGTCAACATTCAGGGCACCATCAAATCTGAGGGAAGCAGTGATGGAGGACACAATTTGACCTATTGACCTATTCAGGTTAGTATACGTTGGGCGCTCAATATCAAGGTTTCTACGACAGATGTCATAGATGGCCTTATTGTCTACCATGAAGGCACAATCAGAGTGCTCCAGGGTGGTGTGGGTGGTGAGGATGGGGTTGTAAGGCTCAACTACAGCTGTGGAAACCTGGGGTGCTCAGTAAATGGAGAATTCCAGCTTGGACTTCTTGCCGTAATCAACAGAGAGGCGTTCCATCAGCAGAGAGGTGAACCCAGAACCAGTTCCTCCACCAAAGCTGTGGAAAACCAAGAATCCCTGAAGACCTGTGCACTGGTCAGCCAGCTTGCGAATTTGGTCCAAGACGAGGTCAATGATCTCCTTGCCAATGGTGTAGTGCCCACGGGCATAGTTATTGGCAGCATCTTCCTTGCCTTTGCTGAGCTGCTCAGGGTGGAAGAGCTGGTGGTAGGTACCAGTGCAAACTTCATTAATGACTGTGTGTTCCAGGTCTACAAACACTGCCCTGGGTATGTGCTTGCCAGTACCCATCTCACTGAAGAAGGTGTTGAAAGAGTCATCTCCTCCCACAATGGTCTTGTCACTTGGCATCTGGCCATCGGATTGGATGCTGTGTTCCAGGCAGTAGAGCTCCCAGCAGGCATTGTCAATCTGGACACCAGCCTGGCCAACGTGGGTGGAGATGCACTCATGCATGGTTGCTGCTTCGCGGCTGCCAAGCAGATGGCGGAGAGGAAGAGCAGAGGTTATTGCTTCTTACAGCACGTCTCTTAAGTGGTTGATGTAAGAGAACCTCTTCTGCTATTACTTTTCTTATCTTCTTCTTTTCTTTTCATAATTTTCTTTTTTCTTTAATTTTTATTAAATTATAATTGTGTACATTGGTGCAATCATGGGACACAATGTGCTGACTTTATATACATTCTGAAATATTTTCATTGAACTATTTAACATAGCCATCATGGCCTTTCAATCATTATATGAAAACATTTATTTTCTACATTTAGTAATTTTCACCTGTACCCTTCTAAGATGCACCATAGGTGTGATCCCACCAATCCCCCTCCCTCCACCTATTCTCCCCCCTCCCCTCCCTTGCCCCTTTCCCCATTTCT
>CAUYON010076924.1:0-47685 GCA_963573935.1 Arctocebus calabarensis
ATGGGGAAAGACTGGGAGAGAAACGGAGAGAGCTTCTCTCTCCCCACTAGAATTTTCTCCCTCTAACAGATGCCTTAATGTTTTCTGTATTCTTTTCTTTCTTTTCTGTGAATAAATTCTGTCTTAAAAAAAAAAAAAAAAGACAGAAAAATGATTCTGAAAATTGAGCAATTCCTAGAAAAGCAAATTGTAATCCAAGAACAAATTACCGTCTACTTGATACATGAGCATTGCATATATCTAATTATTCAATATTGCAGCATCAATAAATTAAATTTTCTAAAACTTTTATATTACTTCTGTCTCTTTGGAGTCAAATGCTCTCAATCAATTTTTAAATATGATATTAAGTTTAAGTATCTTAAATATAATTAAAAACGATCTCCTTAATTGTCGTGCAAGTTGAGCTGATTCTAGGATACTACTTCCATGAAGCAGGGATTATGAGCAATTGCACATCGTCACATGGTGTGAGTTAAGAAATTGGCTTGCATGAGGAAAGGAAAACAAAGCCAGTTCAACAAGTAAAAGACATATAGAATCCCAGTTTCCCATTACCTGCATAAAGAATGTCGGCATTTAATTCATTTGTTGGACAATAAGCGTATGTTTGTGATCTAGTAGATGCCCTCTGCCTTTCACATTGTTATCATTGTACATTCTGATAGTGCAAGTGCAAAAGTTCCTTTATACATAATGCTTTTAAGCAGTGGATCCAGTACCAACCATTCTGGGTTTGAGCACCAGCAAATCACAGTAGGTCTCTGGCATCACATGTTGCCCAGATCCCAGAAGTCTTGGTGAGCATGGGACATTGTAGACCCCTTCCTGGGCCGTATAAAGCACAGGAGACATGAGAGGCAGAAGTTATCTGCTTGTCTTCTTACTGTGAAATGGGAAGACATGTTCCACACCTTAATCTTATTATGACATCCCACAGTGAGAACAGTGTCATTTTTGGATAAGCTAGATTTTGCAACACATTAACATCACTATTAATGGTGATATATCCAAAAGAGTATTCTGATTTGAAAGCATCCCAGTTACTGTTATATGTAACAATCCACATTAAACCTAGCAGTGTATGTCAATGTTATATTATTGTTATGAATTCTTGGATCAGGAATTTGGAAAGATAGAGTACTCTTTGCTGTATGACATGACTAGACAGAGACAGTGATGAATCTCTTCAATCACATATCTGAAATCTGATGTGTTCTGGCAGCAGGAATCTCAGCTACCCTGTCAGCCCTAATGACCACACCTCGCCATTTCATATGGCCTTTCTGCACAGGGCTTCCTAAATTTCCTCACAGAGAGGTTGCTGTCGTCAAAGAATAAACATCCTGGGGTGGGGGGAAGTTAGGACTTCATCACATTTTTATGATACTATCTCACAATTCAAAAACATTACTTTTGACACCTATTATCCAAAGGAGTCAAAAGGGCCTCCCAGGTTCAAGAAAGGCTCAAAGGATCTTCTTGATGGGAAAGTGGCAAGTTTCCAGGAGAGCTATGGACCAGGATCGGAAAATACAATATACCACACAGACTCGGGAGAAGTTACAATTTACAACGACACTCAAATTATTGTAAGTGCATTTACATTTGTCAGTTCCATTTTCCATGTTTAATAAAATGTAAATTTTTTGTGCCTGGAAAGCCTCATTGTCACACAGGTAAGAGACACAAAAGAGAAAGTTAAGAGACAATTTTGGAAAAGCAAAGGTGACTGAAAAATTTTAATGTGCTAATTAACCACAGTACATTAATCTATAAATTGATTTAACATTAAAGTAAACCTAGAACAGATATTAACCTTGAGCTAAAAGAGTAATAGATCTCTCTTACTTTCCCCCTCCCCCACAGACCCTTTTGTCAGGGGGAGGGGTCCTTTTGAGACTTTGATGGGAAAGTTTGGTGTTGGAGATGACTACATAAAGTTCTTAGTTCTTTCTATATAACTGCTAAGTGGGATATAAAAGCATATGTAATAAAATATATTCTATAAAGTTTCTTACATATCGCTCAGCTCAAATTAATAGAGTAAGAAGACAGATGTTGATTGATTATTTTTCTCCAGGTTACAGACTATAATAAGCATATCATGATAGAAATACAAGAAATTTTAATGACATTTTAACATTATATGTAAACATGCTTGAGTAGTATACTTCCTGAATTTATTTACAGGCCACTTTACATTATAATCATCCTATAGAGGTTTTCATTAGCATTTTAAATATTGTTGTTCACCGTTTAATCAAATGAAATCATGGGAATTTTCAGTTTTTTTCATCAATAATGTAGTTACACTTGATAGTTTCTTGCTACTTAAAGTTGAACAGAATTTTTTAGGAGGGAGCTAAAAATGGCTCAGATTATCTAAAAAGGAGAAACAAAAAATGGTGATTTTAAAAAGGTGCTAAATTTACTTTGAAATCACTTCTACACTTTATTCTCTGGTTCTTTACATTTTCTTTAGCATAAGTGTGATAATGTATAGCTTCTCTTATCCATATATATTTTAAACCTAAACTTATGCTAACAGATGCAAACTAGTTTCTAGCTTTTAGCTTCTTGTAGTTATGGCAGAGTTTGCTCACATTTGGGGCAGACAGTCTACTCACCAGTATGAATCTTTAGGGTTTGTGTTTATTATAATTTATTTGTGAGTTGATAAGATTGATTTGCGACTCTACTGCTTTCATTAAATATTTTGAATATCACCATATCTCATTCTGGATTTTCTATGATGAAGATATATTTTATTTATAAAGTATGCTCAACTCTGATGCAAATTTAACCAACTGTTTATTTTGCTTTGAATCAAAATATTCTTTTCAACCAAGTGAGAAGTTAAGCATACATTCTAAAGTTATGTACCATTTCATATGAAAAAAAACTCTTCCATTTAGCAAAAGAAAATTCTCACTTTTTTTTATTCCCATAAAAACTTTTAAAGTATACATATACTTCTCACAAGAGACAAGACTTTTAGAAATGATCAATCACTCGAAGCAAATGCTCAAAAGTGTGGATTTCAGTGCCCTCATTCGACTTCAGTTACTTACATGGTGGCTTACAAGAACCTCTATGACAAGGTATCTTTAGCTCATAAGAATATGTCCTTTTAAACATTGTAAGCATTGATTTTCTTTGTGTCTATGTCTAATTCAAATTTGTTCTGCATCATATTCATAGTCCATTGACATATGGACATATGCTTAAATTATGTGGTGTGTGTCACCCTAATTTCTAAACTGTATCCCTAATCTCTTACATCTTTCTAGTGGCACCATCTGGGTGAAGCTTCAACTTACCTCGACATTCTCCTGCCTGGTTTCTCGATCTCTCCTCTTACCCAGCACTAATCATCCTGATGCCTCCCATCATTTCTAAGGACACGAAGGTCACATTAACCCTTTCCTCCTCAGAAACATTCAGAGTATGCTTTATACTCTATTAAGAACCCTCTTCTCCTCACCATCTGTATTGCAAAATATATATGCACACACTAGATACAGACTATATTTTTTAGGTTTTGCTACTCCTGTAAGTCAAAATCTGCTTCTCAAGAACATTCTCACGTGATATTGAGTGGACAATGAGTAAAGAGATTCCTCCAGAACTAATCTTTTTCTCCCAGTTATTTTTAATTCAAGTCAGCTTTATCAATAAATAATCTCAAAGGACATAGCAATCTAGAGTAGGCATTTCCTATTGTTTGTGGAGATAAACCTTGAATAATTAAAAAAATATATAAAAATAGTCAATATGTGATAAACACCATATTAAATGATATTAAGACTATCAGGACCTCAGAATAGTCTCTCCATTTAATCCAATGTAGGCAGTTAGTCCTTAGGCTGTGAAAGCAATGAAATTACAAGAGAAAGGAGACAAAAATAATAGTGCTGTTGAGCAAGCAGAAGATTATAACTGGTTCTGCAATTATTGCTGTAGTCTATCATTATATCTGTCTTTAACTTACTTAGTTTTTTTCTGAGAACTTGAAATTCCTTTTCACAGATGAGCCTACTGTATACTTCAGCCAATACAGGTTTAAATTCCCTGCTATTGTTCACCATCCCCACTACAGCCAGTGATGGGATGCAAGTTGTAGAGCTTCCTTTCTCTTTCTTTCTTTCTTTCTTTCTTTCTTTCTTTCTTTCTTTCTTTCTTTCTTTCTTTCTTTCTTTCTTTCTTTCTTTCTTTCTTTCTTTCTTTCTTCTTTCTTCCTTCCTTCCTTCCTTCCTTCCTTCCTTCCTTCCTTCCTTCCTTCCTTCCTTCCTTCTTTCTTTCTTTCTTTCTTTTTTTGTTAATTTGGGAGCATTTGAATATGTGCTCCACTATTTGGAGTGCATTTTGTATTCAGCTTTGGTATTTCTCTCTCTCTCTCTCTCTCTCTCGGTATGTGTGTGTATATATATGTATACACACATATATACATATACATGTATACACATATATATACATATGTACACACACACACACATACATGTGTATATACATATATATATATTTTGAGACAGAATCTCACTCTGTCACCTTCGGCAGAGTGCTGTGGCCTCATTACTCACAGCAACCTCAAACTCTTCAAACTCTTGCCTCAGCCTCCAGAGTAGCTCAGACTACAGGCCTGCATCACTATGCCTGGCTAGTTTTTCTACTTTTAGGAGAGACTGGGTCTCACTATTTTTCAGTTTGGTCTCAAACTCCTAAGCTCGAGAAATCCAGCCACCTCAGCCTCCCAGAGTGGTAGGATTACAAGGGTGAGCCACTGTGCCTGGCCCATCTTACTATGTATTACATAATCAGGGAGACACAAACCATATCTCCAACGTGTAAGAGCTATGTGTTTCCTTAAAAATATTCTATTCTGGGTGGCACCTGTGGCTCATCGAGTAGGGCACAGGTCCCATATACTGAAGGTGGCAGGTTCAAACCTGGCCTTGGCCGAATTGCAAAACAGAAAAAGAGCTGGGCGTGGTGGCGGGCGCCTATAGTCCCAGCTACTCGGGAGGCTGAGGCAAGAGAATCGCCTAAGCCCAGGAGTTGGAGGTTGCCGTGAGCTGTGCGACACCACGGCACTCTACTGAGGGTGATAAAGTGAAACTCTGTCTCTAAAAAAAAAAAAAAAATTCTATTCTTTGGCAAGCTGACCCTTGACTCATTTTTAAGGTACGAAACATTTATTTAACTAATTATCCATGTGAGGAATTTAGGGGGTTATAATGATAAACAAATATACCTTTAGGATTCTGGGTAAACACTTGGGATGCTGGATTTTATGAGATTAAACACATCTTTGTGAAAAGTGAGGAAATCTTGGTCATAAGAGCTCTCCAGCCTAGCAAAATCATCCTTTCATTTAAATTTTAAAATTTATTTGTTGTGGCAAAAACATACAACCATAAACACACACTCAATACAATTTTAGGTGTACAGTAACATTTTGTTAATTATAAGCACATTGTTTTACAGCAGTTCTCTAGATCTTTTGCATTGTGCATGATAAAATACCTATTGGAATGCAACTCCTCTAGCACCTGCCAATCCCTAGAGACCACCAATGTACTCTCTGCTTTAATGAGCCCGCTAGTTTTCAGATACCTCATGTAAGTGGAATCACACAGTGCCTTTTCTTTTGAGACTGGCTGATTTCACTTCATATATAAACATAGGTGTTATAGCAAATGCCAGGATTTCCTTCTTTATTAAAGCTGAATCATGTTCCAGTCTATGCATATACCTCATTTGCTTCTCCTACCCATCAGTAGACATTTAGGTTGTTTATAAGCCTTGGCTATTGTGAATAATGATGAACATACAAATATCTTTTGGGTATACCAATTTGTAATTTTCAATATATACTCAGAAGTCCTTCTAACTTGGATTCAAATATAGCTGGTGAACTGTTTGAGGAATAGCTATACTGTGTTCTAAAGTGACTGAAGTGTTACGAGTTGATTTTCGTGTATAGTGTAAGGTTAGGGCTCAATTTCCTTCTTTTTTTTAATTTGCTTTCTTACAATCAAATATTCATGACCATGGTGACATTCTTCAGCGTTATCTGATTACGATCAGGACAACACATGTGCAATACAAGATAGGCTAAGAACAATGCATTACAAAGCTCTCTGATACTATGTGTTTGCAGAGACCTCATTCCCTAGCTATCCCTTTTCACTAATATAAATCTGATCTACACTGAACTCGGTTTATTTATCTGGTTATTAATAGCTTCATATTTTTTGCCTGTTTGTATCACTAGGATGTGACAGTGTGGAAAATCAATTCTATTAGTTCTGGCAGTTTCTGTATAAACTACACTTTGTACATATTAGGCATTGGTAATTAGTTGTTGAATGAAAGGAACTTCTGCCTTAATAAAGTCATTGTATTCTTTTCTTATTAAGTCTTTCATCCCTACCTTTGAATTAACATTGCCTATGATTTGAATTTCAACACAACAACTTTCTGAGGGGAGTTCTGCAAGTCTCTGTATACCAATGAATCTTAGCTTCATGATCTATAAAAACGAATACACAATTTTGATTGTTTAATATTTAATGCAATCAAGTTACCATGGATGGGTGATAGAGTGGAGAAAAGGGACACATATAATGTATATAGTATAAAAATGCAAAGGACTGTAAGTTTTACCTTAACCCCTAAAGTATGTTCACAGTCATTACTTTATATGATATGCAGTTACAGTATAATTATTTAGAGAGTAAAGGTGACTTATAAAGAGAAGGAGTTGCTATAAGGAAAGGAAAAAACAGAATCATACTATGATTACATTTTTCTCCATTATTGCCCCACACTCTTATTATTACCACCTTTTTTATACTCTAATTGATTGTTGCTTTTTTTCACATTGCTGAATTCCTGCATCTGTGGTTACTCCTGCGTCTTCACAAAAACCAGGT
Source organism: Arctocebus calabarensis (assembly GCA_963573935.1). Lineage (NCBI taxonomy): Eukaryota > Metazoa > Chordata > Mammalia > Primates > Lorisidae > Arctocebus > Arctocebus calabarensis. Next base: position 6,939 of record CAUYON010076924.1, read on the forward strand.
CTTTCTTTTACCTTTGTTCTACTTGCATATTCATCTTTATTTTTTTCCTCCCCTCTTCACTTTCTTCTCATTTCCCATGTTGTTAAGAATCAGGGTAAGAGGTTTGTCATGAGAAAGTTGTGGTGAAAACATATCTTTGTATACTACAATTCCTATGTCAGAAAGAATTTTCTGTTTTCCCCGTATGTATTTGAAAGATTAAGGACTACACTGGATCAAATAATGATGTTTAATTTATTCATCCCACTTGGAGCTAGAATTATTTAAAAAGCAACGTATATAGCTATTAAACATCTTAATCATCTAGTAGGACATTTGGGCACACAAAAGCTGTTAGTGAATTTTTCTTAAGAGTGAGAACACCAATAGTGGATAACAAAACAATTTTATTTATGAGATGTTCAGGAGTTAATATTACTTTTAAATAATCATTCAACACAGAAAAAAGATGTTCCTCTGTATTAATAGCCAGGAAAATACAAATTAAATTCACTTTGGGAGCCACTGTAGTGATACGGCCTGAAAATATGATGGCACAAACTAAATGGAAGCTGTTACTCTTTCTATAGGCAGGCAATGTGCAGAGTCCATATTGCTTTGTAGTTCTCCATCTGCAAAGAGATTATAGCATAAATTTCAACTTTTATTAGCCTTATCCTATCACCCTTGTATCTTTATTTTTTTATTTATATTCTTTCATTATTAATACTTTTTTTTTTGGCAGTTTCTGGCCGGGGCCAGGTTTGACCCCACCGCCTCTGGCATATGGGGCCAGCACCCTACTCTTTTGAGCCACAGGTGCCACCCTCATTATTAACACTTTTTCCATGATTATGTAATTTTCCTCTCTACTGTGTAAACTTTCCGTGCATTGTCTAAAATCTACCTTATTTCTTCAGACCAAAAGTAATCAGTAAATGATTGACTAAATTATTGATCCATTTTGGTTAAGTGTGATTAAAAAATAAGTCAATTGTCCCTCTTTCTTCAAGTGTTAAACTTCTTTCTTTGGTTATGATGCCCTAATTTTTTGCACCACCTAATTTTCTCCTAGGTTACATAAGCTTTCTCCACAAGCCTCTTGGCTTTCTCTTCTTGCCCCCCTGTCATCATCACACACTATCTTTTTTTATGATATAAAAGTCTAAGTTTACTTTACATTAATGAAAAGAAAGTGAGGGGGAGAGATGAGAACCAAAGAAAGAAGGAAGCAGAGAGCAGGCAGTGAGAAAAGGGATGATGGGGGTAGAGAGAAAACGTTGAAGAGAATCTTCATGTACTATTTAAATGCATTTTAGCTGGACAGTGGGGGGGGGGAGACTTCAATGAAGATTCAAAGTGAAGACAGTACCATTCTCACCTCATAGGTGGAGCATTTTTTCTTACAATTATTTTGTGTAATAATCACAGAAATAACTGTTATCCTTACTAAACTTAACAAAAGAAAAAAAAAACAGACAATTTTTTTTTCAGTTTAAATGTGTATTTCAAAACACACACTGATTTTAGGCATTCTTTGCCTTCTATAATATGTATTAATCTGTCCAACATAGTAAATTACATGAATTCCTTTGAATCTGGTATCCACTTATTTAACTAAACCTTTATGTCACGATAGTAAGTGTAAATGGGTACTTCTCCATTTTCTTTTAATTGAATAGCTAGTTTTCATAATCCTTGTCAATATTAAAATTTAACCAGGTTAAATTCCAATCCAAGTAATTAAGAGATATCGCTTTAGAATTAATTAGAATATAAGTCATACTAACTCTGAAACCAAACTACTGAAGTCCAGAACGTGATAAAAGTGTCTAGTTTTATAGTTAGAAAGGTGCTAATTATTTGAAGATTTAACAATACTAGCTCTTGTGAGATTCCCCAAAGGTTACACAATCTTATAATTAACAAGGTAATACAATCCTTTAACTTTCATATAAACGTGTATTCTAAAAAATTATGTCAAGACCCAACTCGAAGTTTAAAAAACAATGAGCTTTGTAGTACCAAATGTACATGAAGATAAGTTCTGTAAATTTCCCATGAGAGAGGATTCATTATTTTGAGGACGTCGATCAGACAGATGTTATATTGAGTTATTGAGTTATTTCCTAGTCTCTCTCGTTTATCCTTTACTTGCCAGGGTATGTGAGAAAACAGTTTTGTGGGCTGATGTTCCTTCCTAATGCTTGTCTTTTGTTCTCAGCTCCTGGGGCTTTGAACATGCATGTGTCTATTTTTGCAAGGAAATGATGGCATAATTAATTTTTGAATAGAAATGTTCTCTGAGTAATTATTCAGTAAATAATCATCTAGCACTATTCAAAACTGCATATATTTGCAAATGAAACAGTTATACTTTGAAATCTTGTCTGAGGCATATCAACACATTAAGAGTAAATTATATTATATAAATCCAAATTTGTTTTCAATTTTTGTTTTTATTTTATTGTATTACAGATACCTACCATGTTCATTAGATTGTGCCTAGCCCAGATTCAAGCAAGAAGGTAGCAAACCATTCATTGGAATTTATGTATTTACTGAATGTGGTTTTAACAGAGCGTTAGTGGCCTCTGGTATCACTACACATAACAAGACATGTACCACAATTCAATATATACTAAAATGTAAATATTATTGAAATACTCATTATGGTGTATTTTAGAAAGAAACTACCGAGTAAAATCAGACCAGTCTTTAGCTCTTTAAAATAATAGGGGAAAAAATTCAAACTGCGAGTCAGGGTACCTCTTTTCTAGGAGTAACCGAAGCTAATTTCTGAATCTCAGATGCTCCATTTTATTCCTCATACTTGAAGCTCTTGGTACAACTAACCTCCAAGAATATTTCCCATGATTTCAGTTTAGTAGAAAATTATTGATTCACATAACTAACCCTGGGGTATGTTGGTTTTATCATTTTATTTTATTTTAAAGGTCTACTCTTGTGGACACTTAGAACAAGATGAAATAATTATTATTAATTGTACTGTGAGTAAAGAATTTAGAAAAACTATATTGAATTATTTACTGAAACATATTAATTATATGCGATCTCTGTAAGAATGCAATATCTTTAAAAGTTAGATATTTACCATCAATGAGTTTGCCATTTAAAAAGTATGGACTTTGGAGTGGAAAAATGTGTGTTTTAAAAAAAATACCTCTGCTATTTGTCTTTCACTAAGTGACATTGAACATATATGTGTAATATATACATGTATGTGTGTATATATAGCTATATATATACATATATATATTTCAGTGAAATATATTCAGTGAAAAGAAATAGTAAAATTTAGAGGTATTAGGAACAGTATCAGTGATATATATATATATAATGAATATCATAATGCCTGATATAGTAGAATTTATAATACCTTAGTTTAAATCATGACCAAAACTAATAATCTGGGGTGAACAACTAAAAGGTATCTTGAAGGTTGAACTCTAATAAAAACTAAATTATTCATTTTGGAAAAGAAACTTACCTTTATAAGCTTAATAAGTATTAGCTACTGAATATCCACACCAGATGGTTTTGCTTATGTTATCTCATACAGTAATTATAATTGTCCTATTAGTACCTATTTAGATAAAACTCAGTAAAAACTGAAAACAACAGGTGTCACCTGTGGCTCAGTGGGTAGGGCATTCATATACCAAGGGTGGCTCAGTGGGTGGGGCCCCACATACCAAGGATGGCAGATTCAAACCCGGCTCCAGCCAAACTGCAACAACAACAAAAAATAGCCAGGCGTTGTGGCGGGCGCCTGTAGTCCCAGCTACTCGGGTGGCTGAGGCAAGAGAATCGCCTAAGCCTAGAGGTTGGAGGTTGCCATGAGCTGTGACGCTATGGCACTTTAATGTAGGTGATAAAGTGAGACTATGTCTCTTAATAAAAAAACTGAAAACAACAATAATACACAGCTGTGCTCCTTGGAGCATCTACTTCCACTGAAATCTGTCTATTTACTATTTAATGCTGCCAGGGAGCTGCTTTTTATATTATGGTTGGATTTAACTTAATCTCTAATTTAAGAGAATATCTGTTCAATAATAACGCTTTACCTAGAACTTCAGAGGGAAGAAATGTTTCACTGATCTCTTACTAAAATGCAAATTTGATCACTCTTGAAAGTCACCAAAGGCTTCTTGCTGTTTTCAGGGTAAAGATCCAAGTGTCTTTTTTGCCTGGTTCATAATACCTCTAACATGGCCAAGGGCTCTTTTTCAGCTTCTGCATTTCCCAGTGTGATTCATTCACCTGGCCTTCTTCTTCCTTTACTTGCCTTTGTCTCCTGGTCAAGAACGTGCCATTGACAGAAATGTCTTCTCTTTTCTTCACCTAACTGCTCTGCTGAAATGCATTTACCTCAGAATAACCAATATTTTTCTCCAGTCTAATATTAGGATCCACTCAATTTTCTCATAGCAGTTCATAATGTTTCCTCATATTTCGGTTACCCATTATATTTCAATGTTTAGATGTGTGTTCAGTCATAACAAGGAACATATCAGATGCAGTGGTTCTCATAGGAGAAGCTCAGTAATCATTTGCGGAATGAATGAATGACTTATAAGTGAGGCCAGACTATTTTACCATGTGTGCATATTTTTGCTTTTTGTTTCCTCATTTTCTTTGGTTGGGTTTTATTTTCCATTTAAAATTCACCTTATCTGCATTGAAGAGCTTACAGAATGTTTAATAAAATGACTTAGAAAAGCTTTTCCTCTCCCTAACTTTCCCATAAATAAGGAATAAATTAAGACTTTGGGGGTGTATTCTATATTCTCAAATTTTATTTTAATGATCTACACTTGTGGAAACTTAAACAAAATAAAATAATTATTATTAGAATACTGGTAGTTGGATTAACTTTATCAGAAGATCTTCAAGGAACACAAACATTTCCAATTCAATGTCACATTTTTTAAATCATCAAATTGTGAGAATTCTACAGGAAAGTGGCTGTAAATTAATTAACCACTCTTGAGAGTAGAGAAGATTTATTCAGAGAAAAGAAAAATGTGCTATGTTAATAAACTTGTGATATGACCTGACGAAAACTCCTGCTTTTAGGTTTTATTACTAATTTATTTTTACGCTTTCCCCACAAAATAGCATGGAGAGATTTTATCAATACTGGGTGTATTTCAAAACATAGTACATATTACTATTTAATTTTCAACAAGCTGTAGAAAATGCCTTTCACAATTTCACTGCCACTTGTTTTCCAGGGTTATTCCCTACTGGCATAAACAAGCCACCAGTAACATAGCAAAACTGTGTCCGTAGTTTAGATGCACACTTTAATTAAGGGTACTGTTTTTTCTTTGAAATATAAGAAACCAAACTTTTGATTTGAAATTAGGCATTTCATATTGAATGACCTAATGTAATAATAATAATAATAATAATAAATATATATATATAATTGTATACATATAATTTTCATCGTGTTTTTGGTTAATCCATCTTCCCAAACCTTTGCATTATGCATTATTATAGTTTTGTGAAGAATTTCTCTGTTCCATAACACTCTGTACATCCATCTTTTCTTAAAATAATCCATCTCGTGCTGATAATACATCTTACCATCTTCCCTCATAGGCTGTGATCTACCTGAGAGCAAAAAACAAATGAATTTAGTTTTATTCCCTTAAAATTGGATTTCTTTTGTTATAATAACTAAATGCAAGTTTTATAAGCAAAATAATCTTGCCATTTGCAACAATGTGGAAGGAGCTGGAGAACATTATGTTAAGTGAAATAAGCCAGGCATAGAAAGAAAAAGTTTGCTAGTTCTCACACAGTGTTTCTTTCTTTTCTTTTTTTCTTTCTTTCTTTTTTTTTTTTTTTTTGTAGTTTTTGGCCGGGGTCGGGTTTGAATCCACAACCTCTGGTGTATGGGGCCGGCACCCTACTCCTTGGGCCACTGGCACTGCCCATACACAGTATTTTTTAAGTGTTAGAATACCTTTCAGATATCTCAGAGAACATTGGATTAGAGGTCTTATCAATGTGTAGAGGAAGAAAACATATGAGAACATGAGATGGATGCCCAGGAAAATGCTGAATCCGACATCAACTGCTATATTGCTGTGAGAAGATATGAAATCTAACAATGATAATCAGTCTCTTTTGACACTCCACTCCACACTTACTAACCTCTTTCAATGATGCTTTGAGGAACTTCCTGCCAATTCATGATATAAACCTGTGCCTTGGTGTCTCCTTCACTTTGTACTTGGGACTAAATGTGAAACTCCCATTGCCTATGCCTAGGTCAGTTTCATGTGAATTTCTTGGGCCTCAATTCCATGAATGAACGGTGTCCATTCATTGATGCATTCATTCACTTTGCCCCAGAGGGGACTCTGTTCATTCATTGATACATTTATTCACCTTGCAAATAAATAAATAAATATAAAAAAAAATCAGTCCCTGCTTTAAAAATTCCTAGGAAATCACTGCAGACTAAGGAATAAAAGCAATGAATCCTTTTAAGTCTGATGAAATTGTCTGTGATTATGATGGAAATTATCTGAAAAGACATGGACTCAATAAGGTAGCTCTCCCAAATCTTTTCCAGATGAGTCTTTAGAGTAGAAAAGTCCAATATAAAGGTAAAACCAAAACTTAAAATTGATTGGAAGAGTTTTAGGAAAATATGACATTGACAGAAAGCAGAGGTATATATTTTCTTTAAACACTTTGAATACTTACATCAAAATGAAAGAGCAAAACAAAAATGCCACTTGGGGAAAACTAGGAGAAAAATTACCTCCATGACTCAAAAATGTATACATTGGTGACAAACTGTCCACATATAGAAAATGTGAATGATATCAACATCTGTGTAGAAAAAAATAAGGAAAGAAAAAATGAAATCTGATAGATTTGGAAAACCAAAACCCTGAGATAGTAAACAGTTATTCACTAAAAAGGAGATGAAAATGGGAAACATCTGCCTTCTCTACTGTTAAATGAAAGCAAAGGGCTCTGAGTGGGAAGCATTGAAGAGTGAGACAGTTCTGTAAACTGAACTGTGACACTTCATTCTGTACAACACAAAAGGGGAGTCTGGACTGAAATGAGTCTGGCAACATTACCAGAAAGATAAAGGACACAAGCAATAAGATATTTGAAAATTACATAAAATAACTATAAGGAAGAAGATCTATGACTTTATAAATGTTTCCGCATCTTCACATAATTCTAAGAGTTGCAAAACTTAATTTCAGGTGGAAATGAAGAAAATCAAAGTATCACTGACAAATCCCATGGGAGATTTTGCAGCTGTTGTTAAAGCAGTGATGCATAGGAAATGAAAAGCTCTAATGCCTGCATTCATTACGATGGGTGACATACACCAGCCATTGTCAGATAAATCTTGCATGTTTTTGCTTTTATGTGAAAGCTAAACTAGCTGATGCCCTGGACATAGAAAGAAGACTGGTGATTATTGGAAATTGGGAACGGTGGGGGCAAGGGTAGGAAGATAGGTCGGTATTGGGGTTCAAAACGACAGTCCAATGGAAAGAATAGTTTTCTAGTATTAAATGGTACAGTAGAATGATCACTAGTAATAATTAATAATGATTTATTTTGTATGTTTAAAAGTAGCTAGAAGTAGAGTATTGGGAATGGTCCCAAACAAAATAATGATAAATGCTTAAGGTTATGGAAATCCCAATTATCCTGATTTGATCATTACATATTAAATGTCCATATTGAATTAGCACATGTGCCCCATAAATATGTACAATTATCTATCCATAAGAAAATAAAAGTAATAATAAAGGTAATAACTAAAATTAAGATACTATATAAACATGCACACATACAAACAGACACACACAAGAAATGTAGACCTCTAATGAGTGACATTAGCCTACAATTTAAGAAACTAAAAAAGGCAGGCAAACAAGTCCACAGAGAACCTAAAAAATAGCAATAAAGATAGGAGTATAAATCTCTAAGATACAAAACAGAAAAATAATAGAGAAAATCAATGAAGTAAAAGCTAGCACTTGAGTATTGATTTAATGATAGCCAAACTCATTAATTAAAAAAGATGAATACATTCCTAATACAATTAACTCATTTAGGAATGAGAAAGGTCACATCACTACAGATTCTGTAAGTGTTAAGTTAAGGGACGTGAAAAACAACATTATGCCAATAAAGGAGAAAATGTAGATAAACAAAAAAAAATTTGAAAGATATGAAGCAACTTTACTCAAAATAAAAGAAATAACATGAGTAGGACTAAATGTACAAATAAATGGAATGTATATTTACAGACATTGTCACAAAGAAAACTCATGGACCAAATGGCTTCACAATGCCTTTTTCAAATGATCTTCTAGAAATTTGAAGAGGTTATAATTCCTAACTCATTCAAGAAGCTTAGCCTTACCTTTATGTTAAAACTAGGCAAAGACATTACAAAAGAAGAAATACCCTCCATGAACTAATATCCCTCATGAACATATACACATAGACAAATATAGGAACTCCAAATTCTTATTGAATTCAAAATATCAAGTTATTAATAAATCAAAACTTTTTTTCTTTTTTTTAATAAAGACAAGAGTCTCACTTTATCGCCCTCAGTAGAGTGCCTTGGCATCACACAGCTTACAGCAACCTCCAACTGCTGGATTTAGGAGAATTGCAATTCTCTTGCCTCAGCCTCCTGGGACTACATGCTCCTGCCAAAAAATCTGTTTTTTTTTTTTTTTTTTTTTTTTTTTGCAGTTTGGCCAGGGCTGGGTTTGAACCCACCACCCTCACCACCCTCGGTATATGGGGCCACGATCTACTCACTGAGCCACAGGCACCGCCCATAAATCAAAACCTTTTTCCATTTTTGCTGAATTTTCAAAAAACTCTATTTTGAAGATACAAAGTCTTAAATAAATATTCCAGCATACATAAAGAGTCAACAAAACCCATAATAAACTCATCACAAAACACAGAAAACCTAGTGTCGCACAATTTCTGTATCTTAAATGGTATATACGGTGCATTGTATATAAACGGAAAAGCTCATGTTAAATGAAATATGTTTGAAGTTCAGACATATTATTTTTATTTGTTAACTCATTGAAATTATTATTTTTATTATGAGTGCACAATAGTCATATGTATGTTTTATGGTACTAGAAATTTTATGTTATCCGAAGAATGATATAAATAATATATAATGTAAATGGCTACCACTTTAAAATATTCACTAAAACACAGAAAGTGTTTAATCAAAATAATACATTAAAAATCAAATTACAGTAGATTGTATGTTATTTCATCCTACATAGTAGTGTTTTTATTATGGGTATTAATATGTGAAAGTGTTTCTAAAAATCTGAGGAAATTTTAACACGTTGAGAAAATAATACAGATGTAGTTGTCTAATTTCATTTGACATTCATGCATATCTTGATTTGTCCTTAATGAATATAGTTAAAACACATCTATGTGTAACAAATAAAAATATTATTAGTATATTGCTGACTAGATTTTGTTATTATGGGATTTATAGAGACCCAAGTTTAACTCTGTTACAGTAACTGGCCTAGCTTAACTTGTGCTCATGTTAAAGTAGATTTTATTGGCTTTGCCCACACCTAACCGTCACATATAATCTAGTTAGGTTTTCATAATTAGAAAATGCTTGCTTGGGAGAAATATTGCATTTTTTTGAAAGATAACAAAGACATTTCAGGCATAGCCCCCAAATTAAGTTAATAGCAAGTTAGACATATTTTGGCAAGTGTTCAGAACAGGGATGTTGAAAGGTAAATTCCAGAGATCAGTACTTAATAATCTATTCAATAACAATGGCATTTTGAAATAATGGACAATAAGAAAAACTTGAAAGTCAATGGCATTGTAATTATGGCAATATTATAACAGAGCCAATACCATGAAAGAAAGGCATTACTCATTTACTATGATGAGAAATAGCATGGTTAACTCCAAAATTATCAACACCCAAATAAGTGACAGTTTACTTTCTCTATTTAGTTGAGCAGAGTCCAAACAAATTACTGGGACTAGCAATCTCTTTATACATGTTTATATGTATATAAAGAAATGGGGAAAATTTTAATCTCAGTGACGACACCTGCCCAGGCACACCCTGAAATCATTTAGGAGTCCAGGAAATAATACTGGTTTCCTTTGGGAGAACAAAAACAAAAACAAATTCCAGTTTTTACGCAGTGTAGTTTTGGTAGCAACTTGTTCATTTCTCTTCCAAAAACAACATAGGATTAAACAAATTGTCCTATTTTCATATTCCAAACTTCTTTGAAAATGTTATCTTAGGCTGTACATTTACAGACAGCAAACAGCAAAAACCACAGTAGATTAAATGAAATAAAACGAATAGTTAAAAAAACTGAAGCTATTTCCATCGGTTTTGTTTATTGTTTATTTCTTCTTTATCACTTCAGAGTGTACTTTCAATCTATGGCGAATACCGGATTTTGACTACAGAGTAATTTTATGGTCTACCAACAAGTGATTTTTTTTCAAACAAAAAAGGAAAAACATTATAATTTTGGAGTTTTAACCTCATGTCTACCTAGACCCTAAATCGTATTTAACTTATTTAGACCCCAAGTAGCATATAACTTACTGTATCTTGTGTCTGGCTGAGCAGAGCCCACTATACTTTACAAAAAAGGAAGGGTGTTGGTTTAAACAGATGGCTTTCTGTCCTCCCTGATTCAAGGGCTCACCATGGCAACAAGGAAAGGGGGGTGTTGCTTAGCAACTGGAAACATTAACAAAGAGATTTCCAAACTGTATTTAGGGGGGAAAAAAACTGCTTGGAAAAACTTCAGGACTTGGCATAAATGTACCCCCAAACTATTTGTGTATCATGCAGAGTACATAATCATACATAATCTAGAAAATATAATGTTTTGTAGTGGAAAAATATTTAAAAACTGGTGGATTAGACATTTTTTCTAAAAATAATATTTTGCATTAATGACAGCATTTATTGACAAAGTCTGACACTACATAATGTTAAGAAAACCTGCAAGATTAATTACAAAATCTGTTACTCTTTCACATGTTGTATTACAACTGACATGTTAGGTAAGACTAGAAGTTTATGTGGTTGTTCTCTGTCCCGTGTTTGCTAATACACATTATACTACCACTCAAAACATTTCAGGAGGTTCCCTCTCATGCAAGGATAGAAACTGTAGTTAAAAATTATCAAATTATCAATGTCTGTGTATGGACTAAAAATATCTTTTCCATTGAAATTATTCTCATATTAGATACCCGCATGTCTTATATTTTAATCTTGAAAAAATGGTTTATGCAAGATCTTCTTTTAGAAGATGAATTGTTAGAATGGAACCAAATGTGATCTCATAGATAGGTGTGTAACTATTTTAATATCTTTTTGTTATGAGTATTCCCATATGTAAACATAAACTTCATTGAACAGTCCATGCCAAATTTGACTCAAGAATGCATATATACATTGATTTATTTAATATATTTCTTTCAAGTTCAAATCAATGTGTTAAAATTGGTTTTATAATCATTATCTTGTAACTGTCATATCATAAACCTTATTTTTCAGTGATTTATAAGTACTGATAGAGTATATAAGTACATATGTAACAATAGAGTACCACCATCTTGCTAAGCATTATGGAAAATTGTAAACATATTGATAATCTTTATAAAATATTCATATCTGCAAGTTAATAGAATCTCCAACTTAAGATGAAGTGGTGGAGACTAGGGAAGTATAACAAGCATGAACGCAGTGTAGCACAGTACTCACAAATATGAATCTGAATTCTTAAATTCAAAACTCACCTCCATGCAGGCCTCTGCAAGTTATTAAACCACATTGCCTCTCCGTTTCTTCACTTTATATTTGCCTATAAGTATTTACTCTTTGAAATACTTAGAGTTTAAAATACATGACACAAAAATAAATGGATTAGGAGAACTGAAGTCATTAATATTCATGAAGCTCTCAATATGCTGTACGTGCATGGATGTGGCTGTTTTTGCTGCTTGTGTATGTTGCTATAATCTGTTTGCATTATTATTTTGTAAGCTGTCTATAGAATAAGGGGCTCTTCTGGGACTTAAATGTACTTGCTGATTAGCACTAAAAACTCAAAAGTTGCATTAGTTTAAATTATCTTCTTATGTATAAGAAATTAATACCCAGAGAGATTAAATGATTCATCCGAAGTAATTTAGTTCATTTTATTTATTCAGCATTTAATATGTTACAGGCATTAGGCTATGCATTTCAACCCTGTGATCCCTTCTACTGTATCTTCAAAAATACATTAGGTAGAAATGATTAATGCTGTGTAATTTTCTCTATTTACACATCCAAAAAAGTAGCAGAAACTAGATTCACATCTGTCTTTTCTGCGACTGCATAACTAAATGTGGATCAAAGGTTGCAAAATTTCAATTAGGAGAAATAGCTTCAGGAAACATATTGTACATTGTGATGGCTATCGTTAAAGATGATATATTACAGACTTGAAAATTTGCTGAGTGAACTTTAAGCATTGTGTCTACACACACCAAAAGATCAATATGTCCGTGAGGCAACGCATATGTTAATCAGCTTGATTGAGCCATTCCACCAAGGATACATATGTTGTATCACAATGGTATGTTATACACCATAAATATATAATTTCTAATTTGTTCATTAAAAAAATTATAAAAGAATTAAAAACAGCTTGAATGCAATCCCCATTTACCATCTAACACTAAGGTGAGTTTAAATTCGTGTAGCATCTCACTCGCGGGACCTCTGGAGAAGAAACCGCTTCCACGCTGCTTTAGATTAAAGCAGGACACGGTCTTTGTGCCTGAAGCTTGAAGTTCCCTTTTCCTTTCCTCCCCCACCCGCGTGTCACTTGGAAGCATCTTCTGCTCCAGTCTTGGCTCTCACCTCATAGTCCTCTCCATCCTCGGTCAACAAGGACATGTTGAGGCCTTCTCACACTGACAGACTCTTAATTTCCTTACAGCTAAAGAAAACACTCATACTTTTTTTAAAAAAGCTTATATTATTACATTATGCCCATCCCCAGGCTTGTTGATTTTAATGTTAACTGACTGATAATTTTTGTTACATATGCAAATTCACTTTTGCTGAGTAACGTAGCAATTATGGAGCACCACACCCCTGTATCCATAAGCTCTATTCACAATTAAAGTGGTCATCGAGAGTTATTCTTAGAATTATGCCTCCCACAGTACCCAAATCTGTGATATGGGAGAGCATTCGCTTAAACACTATATGAAAATGCGCCACAGTACCCAAAGTGACTGATAAACATTGTTTGAACAGGCATTGGAAGAATCTATTTAGTGAATCTATAACTAGTTTAATCACCCCCATCCCCACAGATTTATTTTGCTCTAAATGTCATTCTTTTTTACCCGTCAAGAAAGTTATGATACTATTCACATTCGTGTGATTTTTGCACTAGACTTATAATATAGATGAATGATTGAAAATAGTAAGATTAATCTTGAAGATCTCATTTTTCTGAGTTGTACAGAATTTATCATATAAAAATCAATGTGTGATATTGTGTTAGACATAAAAAATGAATGCTCTTTATTACTTCTCTTCATTTAATTGGCTCAATAAGATGTTTGTATAATTATGAGAAATTAGTCATCATTTCTCCGTTCTTTCAAATAAATATCTTTTATTATCATATCTATCAAATCATTATCAGCATAATTATCTTATGAAATGATATTGAAATGTAAGTTCTAAAATTAGTAACACAAATATAAGTTGGGTAAAAACAAATTTCATCATTTACTCTATGTTGTCAGCTCATAAAACAATTCACGTAGTACATCATTTGTCAAAAAAAAGTTTCAATTACAAACTGAATAAATTAATGTGTTTTTTTTAAACAAAATAATAAATTAATTAGTTAAAATGTTCATGCCATAGGTTCATCTGAATTGAAAGTTTATCTAGATTATGAGGTTAAGCTTTCATTTTCCTAGTTTAAATCACCTTCAGGACATTTTTTATTACTAAAATCCACAACTTAATTGACATAGACTATTGTTTATTTCCACCTCTCAGTTTGATGAACTTTTGTTTTACTATTTTGTCATATGGTTTTTGTAAAAAATCTAGTTTAATTAAGCTGTGTTATCTATAAAATATCATATTTCTTACTTTTATGTATCTGTGAAATAATCAGAGATATAGTTCATGTGTAGTGGGAATAAATACATAGATTATTTTTATATTTGTCCTAAATTGTAATCCTATTTTTTATTGTTGTTTAAAAAATTTCAGTGAATAGAATTACATGGAGTAGGTAAGACAGACCTTGGAACAAATCAGACTTGTGTTTTCAGAATATTTGTTTCCCATTTTTATATTGTCTTTCCTCTTATTTTTCATTTGCAATGCAGAAGTATTTGGTTTAATGTGATTCCATTTGTGTATTTTTGTTTCTTGTGCTTGTGGGTCATATCTAAAAAATTGTTGTCTGATAGGGATTAATATTAAAAACATAAAAATATCTTAAACAACTCAATAATAATGAAAAAATGAGCTGGTCATGGTGGCTCGCACCTGTAATCCTAGCTCTCTGGGAGGCTGAGGCTGGTGGATTGTCCTGAGTTCACAGGTTCGAGCCCACAGGTTACCGTGAAAAAGAGCAAGACCCCCATCTCTAAAAATGGCCAGGCATTGTTGTGGGTATCTATAGTCCTACCTACTTGGGAGGCTGAGGCAAAAGAATCGCTTAAGCCCAAGAGTTTGAGCTTTCTGTGAGCTATAACACCATGGCACTCTTTCGAGGGCAAGAAAGTGAGACTCTGTCTCAAAATAACAATGATAATAATAATAATAAGGAAAACATTGATCAATGTAAAACAGTATAGGCAAAGGACCAAAACAGATAATCCTTCAAAGAAGACATGACGGATATGTGCCAAAAGTTCCTCATCACTGATCGTCAGAGAAATGCCGATGAACCACAATTGTACATCATCTCACACCTGTTAGGAAGACTGTTGTTTTTAAAAAATATCTAGAGCTCAGGAAGGTGTGGAAAAAAGTGAACTCGTTTATAGTGTTATTGGAAATATAAATTAGTAGAGCTATTATGAAAAGCAGTATATAAGTTTCTCAGAAAATTAAAGAGGGGACTGTCATTTGATTGAGCAGGCTCACTTCACAGCATATATGCAAAGAGAATAAAATCAATATCTCAAATAGATACCTGCACTCCCACGCTCATTGCAGTGTTATCAGCATAAGTGATCATCAGTCAATGAACTGAGAAAGAAATGACACACACACCCATATATGTACATACACACAATGGGATGATAATGAGCCCTATAGAGAAGGACCAGTATCCATGGACCTGGAAGATGTTTTGATAATAGGCCCAGGAAGGCAAATAGTGCACGATCTTATCTACTATATGTAAATCTAAAACAGTTTTACTCGTAGAAGGAAAAAGAAGAATGGTGGTTACCAGGAGCTAGGGAGTGGTGAAATGGGAAGATGTTGGTGAAAGGGTACAGGGTTTCCATTTGCTACATGAGTAAGTTCTAGATACGTGATGTTCAGATGGTGACTATCCTTCAATTTGTACTTGAAATTTGCTGCTGAAGTAGATTCTGAGTGTTCTCACAACAAAAACTTAAAATGTGACTACATGAAGTGATGGCTATGTTAATCAGCTTTATATTAGTAATCATTTCATGTTATAGCAAAACGTGACATTGTCCCCCTTAAATATATATACCTTTTATTTGTCAATTACACTGCAATAAAGATGGGGGAATTATTTAAATTTTGAAGAAAAGAATGAAAGAACAACAAATCAATCTAGACCTCCACAGTTGAGGGGCCAGGATATCAGCGTGTTTGTGTTAATTAGGTTTCCCCTTTTTGCCTTCACAGAATTTAAAAGGCTTAAAATTTAATAACAATAACAATGTTTAAGATAAGAACTAGAAACAAAAACCACATAAAGAACGAACAAAGATAAATACATTCAGAAAAGAAAACAGACGATTACTGCATCGAAATATTAAGCAATAATAGTAATAATAATGCCAAGAAAGTAATGTTCACATTGTCAAATAAGACATTATAGAGTACTTTGACTCTGAGGCTCGGTATGAAGTCATCAGTTAACTTCTTACTTTTTTTTCCCAAAGTCTCAAAAAATAGACAACTAATATTATACAAATAAAAGTAAAGGAGAGTTTCAAAAAACAGATCATGCCAAATCTTATTGACAATAGAAAACAAAGAAATATTTCAAAATCGTTCTACTTGATCTGGATACACTTGATATTGAAATTGGAGAAAATACATTGTTATAAAGGGAAATTACAGCGTTTTTGATGTAAAAGCAGAGTTGAGAACCAACCACCAGTTTCTCAATCCAAATATATAAGTATTCCCTAAAATAAAGCAGAACATTTTCACAACCAGAATACATAAAAAGGATTAAATTCTTTCTAAATAAACACAAGAAACAAAGCAAGGGAAAATCTCCTTCTCTCCATCATTTACTCACTCCACAAATGCAAACTCAACCTATGGAATGACAGTTAACAAAACTCAAAATGTTCTTAATGTTAGTCTGCTAACAATGCTTATTAATCCCATATTAACCACTTTGTTTTAGTATAAAAGCTCATACAGTATCTTGCTTAAAATTATTTGAACAATGCGGTAGGTACCTTTAATTCTGTAATAATAAAGATGAAAAAGTGAGCTTAGTGAGTCTAAGTTTCTCAAGGTAACCAAAGTAACACTGAATGCAAATGTCCACACTTGCTATGGATTGAACACGTCCCCTCCAAAACTCAGGTCCTGACAATGTGAAGGTATTAAGAGATAGTGCCCCTAGGAGGTGATTAGGCTGTTAGTAATAGGACTTCTTTACCATTAATGGGATTTGGGACCTTATAGAAGAGGTTTCCCAAAGCATTTAGCTAGCCTGGTAACTTGTTATTTTGTTTTTCTTCAACATGACGCAGGGAGAAAACCCTCACCATCTGCTGGTGCCTGGATTTTAAACTTCCCAGCCTTCCTAACAATGAGAAATAAATTTCTGGTGTTTTAATAAATTATCCAGTATCAAGTATTTTGTTATAGCAGCACAAAATAAGCTAGGAAAAAAGTTTGTGCATGTGTGTTTTGAATAGAATTGGCATGGATTCATTTTTCTTAAAGGTGAATAACTAGTTTTCTCCCCTCGCTGTTTTGGTAAATTAGCAGTTAATATACAACATATAGTTGCTATTAGGGTGAGAATAAAAAGTGACACTTATTTATCACACAAAATTTCAAAGGATAATATTCCTGCATGTCTTACAGTAGTAGTTTTATTACACTAGTAGAATTACTAACCAGAAATCGAAGTGCAGAAATGATGACATCAAGAATAAGATATCCCAGGGAGAGAATTAATGTCAAAATAATTACATGGTTCACAGTCAAGGCTATATGGTTATTAGCAACTCTAGAGAAGCTAATTAAGCAAGCCAAAAAGTGTGTTTAATCCAGTTAAGTTGGAGTGTTGCTTCGGCTTCTGAACAAATAGGTAACACCTAATAGCTAGCTGAGAATGTACTCATTAATCAAAGGAACTGAAAATTATATCACACTGATTAAAACCACATGTAGTAAAAATGCCTATTTTGTCTTCTTTTTAAATGAGATCTTAGCTAACACTGGATGGCTAGAAACTTCAATTCACTCCTACAGTCAGAAAAGGTTTTCATTTTATTATACTCTCACAATTATTTTTTATAATTACCTAATTTTAAGCAATTTCCTAGGCCTTTTACCACTACTCACCCTTGGTCTTTAAAGAAGACAAAATCACACTTCTTTAAAACATAGGCCAAACTTGCTATGTAAAGCTTAAACACATGAAAAATACATGCGTAGTGGATTATCAGGTGATATTAATTACCACTGAAATCAAGATCCTCTAGTTATGTTTAAATTAACTTTCCCTTAAATATGCCAATAATGTTTTTAGAAAAGTAAAATGAAATGATAAAAGAATTCCTCCATAAGTTCTAGTCCAGTGTGGGAGAGTTATATGCATTAGAGGGGGAAAAGGCAGATTTGCATGGTAAAGAGAGAGACAAGGAACGTCACAAATATAGTGACAGTGCCAGGTTAAAAAGGTGGCTATTCTGAGGGCCACCCATCTGACTTCCTTCTCAGGAAGGAAGGAGAAGGCTGTCTTCATGATTGTGGTTAATTTCAAAATGCATGACCGCAATGTTTTTGGGTACTCCTCAGGTTCTCCTGAAATAAATACAACATAATAAATTAATTTAGTAAATATTTTTAAGCTTCACATCTCATGCCTTTAGCACAATCCATAACTGACTGAAAAAGAGAACACTAGTAATTCTTCAGGAAAAACTTATTGTCAAGAATATTTCCATTAATCATTTAAAACTGAAGCAATTCAAATTTTAACTTCTTTTGCATTCAGATAAAAATTGTAGAAAATTTTATAATTTTACTGAGTAGATAGCTCTACAAAAGTTATCAATGTCATGGAAGTTCGATGAGAAAAGGGCACGTAGGGGCCAGAACAGCATAAATGAATAGGAGAATATTCTGGAATATCTTGCGGTAATGTTTCATCATATACTCATATATCACTTCATTTCTTCATTAAACATATGCAAAGTAGAGAACACTTCCTAACATTTAGTCTAAATATTTATTTCTGTTTCATACTTGGACACCTTACATTTTAAGTTGAATTTGGTGGCAAGAATTTATTGCTTAAAATTCGAAATATTAACACAAAAACGTTTGAGGCAATAGTTTAACAGGCATTTTAATGGCTCCTGAATTTTGGGAATTGTTCTAACCCCTAAATAATAAAAAAATGAAGAGGATGAGACTTGTAGT
Source organism: Arctocebus calabarensis (assembly GCA_963573935.1). NCBI lineage: Eukaryota > Metazoa > Chordata > Mammalia > Primates > Lorisidae > Arctocebus > Arctocebus calabarensis. The sequence goes on from CAUYON010076924.1 coordinate 25,915, forward strand.
CTAACACACTTTTGCTTTAATCATGACTTTTAAAATAATTAGCTTTGTAATTTTGAACAAGTTACTTCTATGGTCTTAATATCTGTTTTACCAATAAAATAGGGATGATAATATCTACCCTACTGAGACATTTTTAGAATCAGAGATAGTTTATTTCAAACAAATAACAACATATGTGTCATAGAAGAAATTAAGAAATGTGCCTAGGCCTTGATATAGTCAGCGCTCCCACAATGCTGTTATACTTTTGAAACACGCTGGATGGACCTGGAGAGTTTTAAAAGTGTTAGAATGGCCATACCATCCCTCGGCCTAACTTACACAAAATTTCTCTGGTGAAGAACTGAACATTGATTTCTGTTCAAAACTGCTTGAGTCATTATAAGCTGTATCCATGTTTAAGAATCACTGATTGTAACAAAGTGCATGGGTATTATTACAAGACAAAATATTTCATGGTTATAACTATTTAATAAATTCAAAATTAAACACCCTTAATTGAGTCAACAACAATAAATTAAAGAAGAAATGTCAAAGCATGCTCAAGACAAAGGCAGAATAAAATTAGAAAATGAGAGAAAATACAGTGAATCCATTGCTCCTAATTGAAGGGAAAATAAGTCCAAGTCTTTTTTTAAATAAAAAAAGATATTGTATATCTGCTCTTTGAAATATTTCAGGAAGTGGAAATACGTAGATAATGTAGGAAGATTTTGTTTACTTAGCTATTTGGCAAAGGGCGTGTTGCCTATATATTCTTTTAAAAATATATTTAAAATATATATTGATAAATAAAACAGTTATTTATGTATAGCATTTTCTTTTGAGACAGAATTTACACTGCCATATAGGTTGTATGCATTTAATTATAATATACAACCCTGAAGTACAGTGGTCTTACAATTTCTCTTCTAACATTGTAATAATATGAAATAAATTAATAATAATAATAATTATTATTATTTTCTTTTTAGAGACAGAGTTTCACTTTGTCACCCTTGGTAGAGTGCTGTGGTGTCACAGCTCACACCAACCTCCAACTCTCGGATTTAGGCAATTCTCCTGCCTTAGCCCCCCGAGTAGCTGGGACCACAGGCACCTGCCACAACGCCTGGCTGTTTTTGTTGTTGTTGTTGTTGCAGTTTGGCCAGGGCCAGGTTGGAACCCACCACCCTTGGTATAGGGGACTGGAGCCCTACTCACTGAGCTATAGGCGCTGCCCTAAATTAATGCTTATTTAAAGGTGGATGTTCCAGTTCACTGAAGCAGTCATTTATTAAATATCACCCTGTGAACATAAAAATCAAATACTTCCTCAAATGTTTTACTTTAAGGTTAATAACTAAATTTCTATTCCCAGACAAAGAGTATAGCCCAGTTTGCAAATGTGTACTTTTCAAATGCATTATATGTACTCACAGAGATAATAATACTAGCATAAATTGCCCACATCCTAAGATCAGGCATCCGTGATTATTATACCATTAATGAAAAAATATTAATGTTTACAAATGTGTTTACAGTAAGGATTTTTGAGGGGCAATCTCCCTGATTAACCAGGAGGGGCCAATGTAGTCACAAGAGTTCTTAAAAGTGGAAGCAGAAGGTAAAAGGGAAAAGAAGAGTCAATGTCAGAGAGATGTGATACAAGAAAGACAACTGGCCATCGAGGGCTTTGGGGATGGAAGGGGGCCACAAAGCAAGGAATGTGGGTGGTCTCTAGAAGCTGAAGTGTTCAGTACACTGAATCTTGCCTAAAGCCTCCAAAGGTATATAAACTTGATTTTGGCCTAGTAATACCCATATGGAATCTTGATCTCCAGAACGATAATAAAATAAATTCGTGATATTTTTAAAGCACTATGTTGCCACAGCAATAGGAATATTGTTAGAGCATCACCGTGATGGCTAGAGAGTGACACTGAAAGAAGAGAGTGAGACCAGATAAAGTTGTAGCATGCAGAGGAAGACTTCATTGACTGTTAATGACTGTGCAGCAATCCAGGACCTGTCCTAGAGACTGCAGGCATTGTGATGAGGGCCGTGCTTGAATTTTATACACAACTTTTGTGGGTCATTGGTTGCTTCTTAGAAACTTCTCAGGATCCTAATTAGGCTGTTCCCAAATCAACACATGTCAGTATGAGCACATCTGTCTGTCCATGTCAGAAAGTCTCTGGGACATTGATTTGCTTCTCAAGGCGACCCACCTGCAAGCTTTTGCATCTGCAAGGGCTCAACTAGCCCCATTCCCATAAATGCCCAGGTCATCCTGACCCAAGATAGTCTGAAATAATCTAACCGCATCTACTGTCTACCCTGCTCATGTCTAACTAACTGCCTAACCTAACAATATGAGTGTACATATAGTTGCATATGTGTCTGCATAAACTGAAGTCTAGTAGATTTACAAACAAAAATCCTAGGATGCCAGAAGAAACTCACAAAAGATATGTTCTTTTATATTTTTTATCAAGCATGAGCCCATATGTGCTTAAGATTTTAGATAGAGCCACATTGTCCTCTAAGATCTGGGTTTGTAGAAGCAAACTGACAAGTCAGCTGTCTCACTTGTATTAGAAAGGTATTAGACATACCCTTAATTGGCCTGTTGTTAAAAAGAAAAGGAGAGGGATGGATTTCAGGGCATTTTTAAGAAATAATATGTCTGAAAAAGAATAGATTCACAGTCAACAAATGTTAGTCAGTCTTTCCAGAATGCTGAATTAGTAGAGAAATTTTGCCTTCAAATGAGTCACTCAGTCTCTGATTTTTCAACTGTAAAAAGATGATGGTAGAGTCAATTTAAAGTTATTTGTATAAACAAAGATAAAAGTAACAGTCATTCTGGAAAATGTTAGGTCCCTTTCCTTGTATACCCAGATGCCAAGTATGGTACATTATGTTTATATAAGATATGAAAAAAAATAGAATTATAGAGAAAAGGTATAAAAATTAAATATGTATTCCCATGCCTTTAATTATTTAAAATATACTTAAGAATGTGTTATGTGTAGGAAAAATATAAAATGAAACTTATAACATAGACATGGGCACAGATTTTTCATTTCTGAATCTTACTGCAATGGACGAAATGTTTTGTGTTCCTTCCAAAATAAATATGTTGAAATATAATCCACAATGTGATGGTATTTAATTGTAAAGCTTTTGAAGGTAATTAGGCTACAAAGGTAGGGCCCTCATAATAGAATTAGTGTCCAATTAAGAAGCCAGAGAATTTTCTTGCACTCTTTCTACTTTGTGAGGATACAAGATGTTGGTGTTCTGTGGCACAAAAGAAGGCCCTCTTAAAAACCTAAACATGCTGGCTCTCTGATTTTAAACTTCTAACTTCCAGAACTGAGAAAAAATAATTTCTGCTATTCATAAGCCTTCCAAACTATAATCCTTTGTGAAAGCAGCTCAAACTAAAATCCCTATTGACAAAGTGGACAATATATAGTGATCAATTGTTGAATTCTAACTATTTAATCTGTGTTTGAGAATGAGAAAGAGGATTTTTTATTCTACAACTCCTGCCTGTTTTTAAGCATTTATTTAGTCATTCATTCATCGTTATTAGTGTGATACATATTAGTGTGATACCATTCACTATGATAGATATCAAACTCTTTGAGAATATAATCAAATAAAATAGAAAAAGTTTTATTCTCACATTTTTAAATTTAAGAAGGGGAAATTAACAATGAAAATATGCATTCTTAATAAGTAAATAGTATCATAATTAAAAAATTCTAAAACACTGAGAAAATTAAAAGCAGGACAGATGAGGAGTATAGAATTTTCTATTCTAGACTGATATAATAACAAATTAGAATACTAGAAGTACTTACATACTCTTTCTTTTATCTCTAAAACTTCCCTGATAGATTCTTATCAATTAGCATCTTAGAATGAAAAGATTTAAAAAGTGAATTGAAATTGAAAATATGTTCAAGGACATTCAACTGGCAAATGTCACCCTTATATGAAAATGCCTCTTTGTTGATAGGAGATAAAAGTGTGGTTAAATATTGTGTTGATGATTTCTTTTGGTCATTGGAAGTGGAATATAACAGAAATAATGGCAAAGCATGTGTTTTGACTACCCTTATGAGACAAATTTATGCCATAAGTCTGATACTGGAATTTTAGGTTCTTGGTCTCAGGAAGGACCACAAGAGTAGTGGTAAGTCAGGATTTATTTATAGGAAAGAAGAATTACAAGTAGAGGAAAAACCAAATCTCCAGGCAAAGATGACCCAGGAGGGGAACAAGCTCTCCTGTTTCTTCTCGGAGGTCTAGCCAGGTCTGCCCCTGAGTTCTTTACTCAGGGGTTTATATAGTCCCAGGGAGTTGTTTTGCAAGAACTTCTTAGGGTGTGGGTCTTTGTCAGTTACAGCCAGCTGTCCAATGAAGACCCAGGCACTGGAAACTGACATGAAATTGACCAGACAGATGTGCACAGGAGGAGACAGCAAGGCGCCAGTGTCTTCCTGACAGGTGTCCGGCCCTTCCAGCAAACTGGTTCCTCCATCCTCCACAGCATCAGCACCGCCAGCGCCAAGGCAGCAGTTGTAGGGTTGCCTTGTCCTGCCTCAAGTCCTGCTATCCTTGCAAAGGAATCAGGACCTTTGTTTTCAGCTCCAGAGACAGCTTGCACTGAGTCCTCTGAGACTGAGACATGTCCCCCAAGGCTTCTCTTTTGAAGCCCCTCCTGTAAAATCTCCACTGCCCACATTAGCAAGTTCTTTTTCCAGTCCTTCTATTATTTCAGGGGTCGAGATTGCTTCCCACTGGCTCACTACCACCTCTGTTTGCTGCATTAAGGGACTAGCATAATCAATATTTAGAATAGAAGTATATAAAATATAAATTATGATATGTTATATAATGTAAGAATATGTAATTATGATATACAACTCAATTTATATAATTTTTAATTTCAAACTTAAAAGAGACTCTTTCCAAAATAAATTAAGTGGCTCACTATGGAGGATATAAATTATTTTGTCCTTAATAATCAGTGTTCATGGAAGTTAGGTTACTACCCTACCCCATCCCAGAGACTTGAACATAGAGTCTCTAACTTTTCTGATGATTACTTCACAAACAGATGGTCCCCAGGTCCTTCAGAAAGACATTTCTAAATTTTAAAACTGAAAAGAGTCTGGGAGAAGATTTATATCTCAAAAGAACAACAAAACATTTAGGTTGGAGAGTTATTTATAGTAAATTCTCAAGTTTGGTAAAGCTGAGGGGAACAATAAAACCATTTTCCTCAGTGTATGTGAAAAACAAGCATCCACTCACCTGTATTCCTTTAGGAAACCTGGGACCCTCAAGGTGAAGAACAAACTTCTTCGGGAGAGAGCCAGGTAGGTGCTTGAGCTTCATTTAAAACCAGGGTTGTACACAATGGCTATTGTTCTGATGATCTCCTTCCTGGCGTCTGATTCACTCTTCATCCTCAGAGTCCTATGATGGAGTGAGAAATAAGTAAAAGAAATAAATAAATAGATCATTAAAATAACTGTGGCTTAATGAGCACTAAAGGCAATGTCCAAATTGTTGTCATTGTACCAGATGGTAGTAAAACACAGCAAGAGAAGTGTTAGCTCTAGTTCAGTGATGCTATTATGGGAGCAGAGAATGTCACACAACAGTTAGGGGGGCAGAGTCCTGGATAGTGGGGATGTTCAAAAACAAGATGGAATAGGAAGCTCCAATGCCATGGCTGGGGCTCAGCAGTAAACCAAGAAGATTGTCCAAGGAGTGGAGAGGAAAAAAAAAAAAGAGAGCTACCATAGAACTCAACAGGATACAGGTCATTCCCAAAGAGTAGTGTGGTACACTTACAAAATACTTGACTATGAACTTTAAGCAAGTTAGAAAGAAATTCAGCCTGCGTGATAATTTTCAGAATTCTGATGGTGCCTGAATTACTCAGTGATGACTCTTGCTACACCCAGGATACTTCAATGTTGAGAAATCTGTTACATATATGATCTGTGACATCATTGATCAGAGATGTTCAAAATCAATCACTGTGCATTATTCTAGATCTGTGTTTATGTGCTTTCATATAGAAACTGAATTATAAGAAAACGCATATAACTTTGACCTAACCATAAAAACTAAACTGATTAGGACATTGTTTTTGGATATCTTAGGAGCAGAAATTAAAACTGCATGTATTTTAAACCACAAAGAAAAGAACAGGATATGCATAATGCTAAACTGCACGATATTCCCAATAAATCTCTGCTTTTGGGAGAAGTAATTACTGCTACTCTTTTGAACTTTTGGTACCTGCTATTAACACAGTAGGAAATTTTAAATTGTAACTTACCCTTAAGTCAACCACTGATAGAAATGACTGGGTTACTCCTTCTAACAGGAATAACAAACATTCTTCAATTCCTTCTTTTAAACTAATGTGCTGAACACCGGCTATAAATAGTATGTGTACTGTTTTTGTGGAAGCATTCTTTTCGTTGAATTATTCCATTTAAAATAGTATAAAATAAAAAAATAGTAAGTATAATGCTTTCCTTTAAATCACTGTTATTTTGTACTTGTAAGAAGTGTAGAATAAATATGATGTAGATCAGTAAAACAAAAATTTGCAACCTTTTTTTACAGAACATTCACAAATGAAATATAAAACTATTTTTGTCAGTTTTCAAATAATACCTAGTGGCTAGTGATTAGTTCTTCTCATTAGCATAATTTTTCATAGTTTAATGATTGAATTTTTTTAGAAGATAGTATTCTATGGTCACAATGTCTGACAATTTGAAATGTACATTTATATAATTTTCTAACTGGACACTTAGAAGAAACTAAGAAAGTATTACATAATTTGCCAAAAATGACACTGAGTATACCAAAAACTGAGAAGAGATTTCTGATTTAAGAAAAAAACATATTCCCAAAATCTCATGGAGTCTTGTGTATACATGTGAATACATGTTTCTAAACCCTCTTCTGTATCCCAAACTTTTCAGAGTGAATAATACTATGTGAAATTCCAAAAAACGTTGTTATGATGGATGGCTTGCTGCAGTGATTTGTAAAGCAGCTAACATTGAAGACCTGCTCTAAACCACTCTGAAATTAACGTGCAGTGCAAATGATGATTGATGGGTGACTAAGGATATGGCTGCCCTGACTGGGAAGAACCAAAGGATCATGGTCCCTGAGGGGCTTGGTAATTTCTAGTCTTTGCTCCAAGCTGTGAATTTAGGATTTGGAAATTTTAATGTGTAATTTAGTATTGGAAAAAAAAATCTTACATTAAGGCAGTTTGTCTGGAACAAATATACCCAAGAAAATTGATATTTGCTCAAGTATCTCATTTTCCACCCATCTTTTTTTATGGAGTTATAACGGGACATTTCAAGAAGTTTAAGACTTCAAGTCAATTTTGGACATATGTATTATAATACCACATATTCACAGTTTAACATGACTTACATAACCAAATGGGAAAGATTTCTCTAAAAGCATATATTATCCCATAAAAAAGCAAAGATCCTAAGTGGAAATGCCAATTTATTCCCTTTTGCTTCATTCCTATGTAATCAAATTGTGAAATGTGTCTCACAGCAACTCTGGGAAGATGTCATCATGTTTCATCGGCACTTGTAAGGAAGTAATAAATTTGCTTAGTACAATATAAGACATTCTGAGAGAGCTCAGTAAATACTTGTTGACTGGCTGACTGAAGTAATATATCCTTTCTCATGAGGATGCAGTTGCTAACTCGATATTGAAAACATTCTAATGGAAATAATTTTAAAAATTCTTTCAAGTGGGAAAATTTGCATTTATAAGTGAGAACCATCATGAATGACTTTTGAAAGTTAAATTAAGTAACCTTGTAAATTGTGTCAAAAAGTCTTTATTATCTTGTGGCAATACAAGAGAGTAGGTCTTTCTGTAATATTTACACTATTAAGAATTAAGTTTTCAAATTAATATTATATTATTATTTTGCAAATGGGAATGTGAGGTTAACTTGAACATATTTCATCCCCATTCATATGAATTTTTAAACTATTTCTATAATAATCAAATCTCATATTGAAATTTAAATGTTAAAAAACACAATATTAAAGGACCTGTTACATCCTTAAGAATCACCAATAAGTAGCAGAATATATGCAAAGCCATGGGTGTGGAAACATATATAGTGAGCAATGAATAAAAATTAACATTTTAAAATATTTAATCAAATGTATTGAAGTATAATTCACATTATAAAAGCCACATTAATTTTAAGTGAGCATTCACAAATGTATATCCCCTAATAAATAGTACCTTAATGGAGATAGAAGCCATTTTTATAACCCAAAGTTTCCTAAGCCCTAAAAAGTCTCCTTTTTGCCAGTTTCTTTAGCAAAGTAATGACTGATGTGCTTTTTCAAGACTGTAGATTCTACAGATTAATTTTTCTCTTCTATAATCTCATACAAATGGAATTGAACAGTAACTTCTGTTTCTTTTACTCAACATAATATGGTCATAAAAGTTATTTCATATATGAATAGTTCCCTACTTTCTATTGCTGAGTAGTATTTCTATGTGTTTTTTTTTTCTGTTTTTTTTTTTTTAATCCATTCATACATTGACATTTACTGTATTGCCAGGTTTTGGATAGAGCAGCTATAAAGTTTTGAGTTGGTCTTTGTGTATCTATGTTTTCCATCTTTTTGGATAAATATGTGTGAATGAAATTGCTGGGTCATATGATAAGTGTATGTTTAGTTAATGTTTTCCTGCATTTTAAAATTAATGGATAACAGAGTTTTATTACAGTCTTTTTTGTATTAAATATACTTGGGCATCAATTGTTAAAAATTAAAGGCAACCTTTAAGCAACAAGTAGGCTCAACTACATTACATAATTTCCTGTGTAATAACAGAGTATATGGGGGTCTTAGTGACACTAGCAGTTAGGGAAGCAGTGCCTTCTTTCAATATTGAAAGGAAAATATCATTTAATATCTATTTTCACTAAGAAGGCATTCATAGGCTTTCTCAGATTGTTGAAATATTTATGCTAGGAAATTTGGAGAAACATATTTATTTCTACCTCATTTTAATGGTTTGTGAGTAGCATAGAAGTAGGCAACACATAGGACAATTGAAAAAATTGGACAAAAACAGTTTAAGTATTTTATGCAACCTAAAATAGATGATAAGATCATCAAGTGAGTACATATTTATGTTTCTCTTTTAAGACACAGATAATACAAGTAATCTCCCAATCTCTTTCCTGCCCAAAATAAATAAGAACTGAGGTAGTATGTCATTGGTGTAACAATTGGATCGAAAGGATCTTTAATACTATACTTTATCTTCACTTTGACATCGAGAACTAACACTTTGTTAGCAGCTCTTCTGCTTTGAAACCAGGAGGTCGTTAATGACAAACTAACACTGATCAACAAACCACAGAAATGGGAAGGAGAGATGAGCTAAGAATATCTAAGAGACATTTTTCTCTTTACTACTCTGGGTCTGCCACTAAACTATGAGTTGTGGAATAATGGATACTATCAGAAAACTCTCTCTCTCTCTCTCACACACACACACTCACTTATTTGTATCCATCATTTAGGATTCCATTCAAAGAGAAGTTTTCGGGATTAAATTCACATGTCAGCTTAAAAGAATAATGTTTTTAACTTCAAAAGAAAAAAAATACACCTGTTACAGTAAAATAGGTGAACTAAAATGCTGTCGTTTCTTTCTTGGCCAGGTCTACAAACTGAGCATTAATTTTAAATACAATACAGAATTTGCAATACAGAATTCATTCCAATTTGGATATTTTCTCTCTACACAATTATATAGTTGAATTTAATTAATGACTAATTGGTAATGCCATACATACATACATATATATATATATATATATATATATATATATATATCTTGATCTTAATTCTACTTTCTATTTAAGGATATATTAAAATTTTAAATGATAAAGGCATATCCTTTTTTTCTGGTAGCAGTAATAAAAGAATAATGGATTAAGTGAAACAACATAAAATGTATAATATATAGGACATAATTTAAATATTCGAGCATGATAGGATAATATTAACAGGAAAGACTTCTAGCAAAGCAGTTAATTAGCACTGAATCATGATGTTACTATCTTTGTGCATGATTCTTTAGCTGTGAATTGTCAATAAGCCATATGTAAATGATGAATACAATGTGTGATAGTCTTGACACATTTTTAGCTTAATCAAGGAAGACATTAGTCTTACATTAATCATTAATGGAATAGGGAAAAAATGTTACAGCTATATTATAAAATATTTTTGTTTGCATCACTGATCAGGGGCATATTTATGTGTCATTTAAAAACTAGGTTCCATCCTTCAACAAGAAAATGTTTTGAGACAATAACTAGAATGATTTTCATTTAATTTAGCAGTTAGCTTGGTTTTGAGACAGGTGCCTGTAGTCCCAGTTAGTTGGGAGGCTGAGGCAAGAGAATCTCCTAAGCCCAAGAGCTGGAGGTTGCTGTGAGTTGTGATGTCACAGCACTCTACCAAGGGTGAAAAAGTGAGACTCTGTCTCTTAAAAAAAATAAAAATTAATAATTAGCAGAACCTCATTTATTAATATGAATGAATGACAAGTGTCAAGTGTGAAAATACTGGTGAAGCTGTGAATCTTTAAAATTTTACATTACTACTTTGTTTGTGGTAGGAACAAATGCTAAGATAGTCCTCTTGTGTAATTGTTTAAAGCCATAATATTAAGGAACATAAGAAAATTTGTACATATAACATATTAATAATATTTTAATATATCATCTTATTTTTTTTTCTATGCCAGGCAATTGATGTGAGTTTAGTGTTAAATATATATAAAACATTTTGGGGCACGCTGGCTGTAACTCAGTTCTATAAGTCTCTTTTTTACATCATATCTAAAAATATATATATATATATATATATAGAACCACAACCATATATATATATATATATATATATATATATATATCCAGATCAAGTAGAATGATATTGAAATATTTTTTTTAATTGTTTATAAGATTTCTGGAATTGCTTGTTTTGTAAAATCACTGTGGTCTATGAGTTTATGATCGTTTGAACTTTGTTATTTAATTTAATTAATTGCTTAATTACTGTTTTCCTATGAATGATTATACTGTGGTTAATATGTTAGCATAGTAGTATTCCCATTTAGTTTTTTGTTTGTTGGGAGGTTGGGCTTGGGGGGGGGTAGAATTAATACTTTGCACGAAATATCTTATTTTATAACAGTGAAATTGCTTTCTCTGTTGTCTTGTGATTTTTTTTTTTTTTGAGGTGAAGTTGAAGTTTTTGTGTGAGTAGTACTATTACCCCTATCTTGAGTGTCTGGCTTGTACTGTATCACATCATACCTTTGTTTAATTCTTAATAAACTGTTCACTTGTTAAAAATTTAATAAATAAATAAATTTTCTTTTTTATTTTCAGCTTTATTTTCCAGCTTTGATAGTGGGGTGTTCAATTTCTGTCATTATGATGTTATTATTTCTTTTCTTGCTTAGATTTCATAGAATTTTTTTTCCAAAAGATGTAGTTACAAGTGTGCTTCTCAGAACAGGAGCATTCATTCCACTTTATACTCAGACTTCTGCACCTTCTGGCCTCAAGACAGTCTGTCTCTCAGCTGGGGCAGGGAGGTTCAGATGGGCACTTGGGCTTGGTGCACCTTGGGCTCTGGGGGTTGCCAAGCAGGCTGCAGTATGGGAGAGGGGGGAGCCACTGATATCATCTGAGGTGATATCTGACACATCTTCTGACTGTGTATCAGAGCTCTCCAGGTTGTTGCAGATGCTCTCAGCCTGGACCAGGCTGATGTCCCACAGTTTGCTGGCCAGGCAGTCTTTCTGTTCACAGCTTTGGTGTTTGCACCGAAAGGATCCTCTTCAGTGCCTCTGCCACCACTACTTACTTCATTCTATGCCATCTGAGCATGAACATGGAGTGAGTCCTCCACGCTGCTTCCACTCACCAGCTGATAGTGGCTTGGTTTGGCTTCAATGTCCACTTGGATTTCCATGTTGTTGCATTCTCTGTCCTGTGGGTGTAGGTACTCCTTATGGAACCGGCCATAGCACAAGTGCCTGCATTGTCACTAATTGCACCAAGACTGGTTGTGTCTTTGGGGAAAATCACCTTTTGAACATTAGCTTGAACTTCTAAACAGCTGTATTTTCCCTTGCCACTGGAGATTATGCTACCACTCAGCATGCCCCCTGACAAGGTATATGTGTATTTAGGAGTGTTGTGTCTTCTTGTTGAATTGCTGCCTTTACCATTGTATAATGACCATCTTTTTCATCCATTCATCTAGCCTATGTCTTGTCAGTAGCTCATTCAAGCCATTAATGTTAAGAGATAGAATTGATATGTGTTATATTGTTCTGTTCATCATAATGGGTAGTACATTGTTGTTTTGTTTTACTTCTTGTGCTGTTGCTTTATAGGAGTTGTGAACTGTAGCTACTTTGAGTTATTTTACACTGGTAGGTTTGTATTTTGCTAATTTGTTTATAATGCATTTCTGGGTCTTCCTTGAAGGACAGATCTGGTCATGACAAATTCCTTCAGTGTTTGCTTGTCTGGAAAACATTTAATTTCTCCATCTATTGTGAAACTTAGTTTTACAGGATACCAAATTCTAGGCTGTTAATTCTTCTGTTTAAGATTAAAGATGGAAGCCAGCTCCTTTCTGCCACATAAGGTTTCTGCTGAGAAATCTGCTGTTAACCTGATAGATTTTCTCTTGTAGGTCAGTGTTGCTTTCGTCTACCTGCCTATGGATTTTGTCTTTCATTTTGACTTTGGGCTGGTTGATTACTGTGTGTCTTGGAGATGTACTGTTTGCTATGAATCTTTACAGTGTTTGATGACCATCTTTTATCTGGATGTCTAGATCTCTGACAATACAAGGGAAGTTTTCCTTCATAATTCCCTTGATTGTATTTTTCATTCTTTTAGCTCTTTCTTCTTCTCCCTCAGCAGTATCTATAATTTGTATGTTAGTTTGCATTTCTCTGATTGCTCTGCCTTTTTTGTTCTCTTTTCTGCCTCTTTACATGACTGGGTTAGCTTGAGAGTCTTGTCTTTAAGCCCTAAGATTCTTTCTTTTTCCTGGTTTAAACTGCTGCTAAAACTTCCTAAAACGTTTCCTAAATGACTCTTTCATTTATTTAAGTTCTATTATATCTTTCCTTATATTGTCTAGTTCTTTAGTAACTTTTCATTAATTTCCTGAAAAAAATTCTTTGGATCTCTTTTTGTTGGTTTTCAACTTTCTCTTCAATTCTATTCATCTTTTTTACCATCCATATTTTGAATTCTATTTCTGTCATTTCAACAGTTTCCTTGTAGCTACAGTTCAATACTGTAGCTCTACTGTGATCTCTGGGAGTAGCGGTCAATCTGTTTTGATTTTCCATGATGCCAGGGTTCTTTTACTGATTTCTTTTCATCTGAAACCTCTTTTATCAACTTAGGGCTAATAGGTTTGCAGGATACCTATTCCTTTTGGGGAACTTTCCTGATTGATTAGAAGAAGGGGAGGTCCCTAGACAATACTTTCCCCAACTCCTCTGGAATGTTGACAGGCAGAGGAGGGATGTATGCATGAGGAGCCTGTAATGCAAGTGTTTTGATTTGTTCTATTCACCTATGATTGCCGCTGCTCAAGCTTATGCTGAAAGCTGCTTGGGATGAGTGTTGGGCTGTTCCCCAGAAAATTGTAGGATGCTTGAATTTGGACCTATGTGAGACCCCTTTCACTGAGGCTGATGTTATGGGGATTGCTCTACTCAGGGTCTCCCCACAGAGGTGACAGCAGCAGTTAGGTGAGGCTATTTAGGCAGTTGCCATGAATTCCTAGGCTATGGGCATTTCCTCAAACCAGATCGCAGTGTACTGGTGGTTTGAAGCTGGGGTTTCTGGTGGTTCATTGGACTTTGGAGCAGTTCTTCTGGCCCTGCAGTATATAGAGGTCAAGGCTCTTGGCATTGTCCAGGTGCAGCACTGGAGTCTTGGAGATGGTGTCTTGGGCCTAGTGGGAGCTCTGAAGGCACAAAGGTAGAGCCTAGGGGATGGGACTGGGGAGGATCCAAAATCAGGTCTTCTGAGCAGGGCCTCTGAGTTAGAAGCAGGACTGTGTGGGTTGGAGGCTGAGCTTACCTGGAGGGCAAGTTCAGGGCCCAGAAGGCAGAAAGTAGTTAGGGACCAGAATACAGAGTCAGGGATGAGCAAGTTGCAGGCTGTTCTGCAGTGGACTGTGTGGATGCCAATTAATGCAGGCAGAAGTCAGTTCCAATGGCTCAGGGATGTGGAATTCTCCTCACCCCACCCAGGACATGACAAAACAGCTGCCCAATAACACCTAAGTCAGAGCCTCCTATTTCCCAGTCAGTCCCCATGCTAAGATCCATGTTGCCATATAGGAAGGAGAGCTTGTCCTCCAGTCATAGGGCACAACTCAGGGAAGCACCAGTTTGTCCACTTCCTCTCCATTCTGGTGCCAACCTGCCACCATGCACCTGAGAGCTGAGGATGGCTTTAGTGGTTGCCCAATCCCCATCGTGCCTGTTGTCTGGTACAATGACTCTGCATAGACTCCAGGCAGGTCCCTGATCCAACCAAGTAGAGGTCTGTGGCAGTAGAGAAAGCAGTGTCACAATTCATACATCAAAAGCAGGGTCAGTATGGCACTCCAACACTATCTTCTTGCCCTTCACCATGTGTATTTTGATCTTATTATATATATTGTACCATCACTGTTTTTTGCTTTTTTCCAAGGGAAAAAACTGAGTGTCCTGAATTCCTTCTCTATGATTTCACAACATTGCTGCAGAGAACAGCAATTCAAACATAGGCAGCTAGCTGCCTTCATTTTTCACTTCTTTCCCTGGGAGTGGCACACTGGCAGGCTACTTCTAGTTCCACAATTTTTCCCTCTCCTGGGCTCACTTCAAGTGAGTGGAATACAACAAAGGTAATGAAATGTCCTTTCTGAAACGGGATTACTAAGATACTGACTAGCATTGTACTAGAATATACATTTGTTCTTTCTATCTTTCTTTCTCTTTTTTTCTCTCTGCTTCACTCTAGGGGAAGCAAACTGTCATGTGAGTTTTCCTATGAAGAGGCACAAATAGTAAGAGACTCAAGACCCTGGCCAACATCCAGGAAGGACTTTAGGGCTGCTGATATCATAGGTTGATAAAACACCATTTTCAGTGGTTCATGAATATATTCCTCCAGGATTAATGTTCTAGTGTTTATGATCTTATTTCTCCATCACAAGATTATAACATTTTACGTTTTACAGCTGAGGACATTTTTTAAAATATATGGTTTGATTAATTTTACTTTTTAAAATTATAACTAATTATATCCAACAGTTTTGTCACTATCTTTTTGAAGTGTTTTCTCTCTTGACAATCCCTTTTCTCAATAGCTGAGAAGCCAAAGTGAGATAAAGTTTTAAGTATCCCTATACACAAGAAGGATTGTAGTCAAGTGCCAACACCAGGGTTTCTCCACTTACCATCACCTGAGAAAACTGAACAGAAAACAAAGGTTTTAGAAAGAAAAGTTTTTTCCTTCACTTTTTTGACTTCCCAGCACCACACATTCATACACAGACACACAAAGTGACACATATATAGACACACAAACACACTATTTTTGACCAACCACTATGGTGCGACTCTAAAATGTTAACTATTAATGTGTCCTTCACTCGTTGGAATAGCACTTTCATATTTGTTTACACAAAATAGTGATAGTAGAAACAAATTTGAACCATTTTGTTCCTTAATGAGTAAGAGAATTTTAATGAAGTTCAGTTTCACTTCTTGATTCAGTCAGTGTCTAATCTCTAATTTCAGCCTTGGTCTGATTCTAGTTGGCAATACAGAGTAAAAAGCAGAGAAAGAGTTAGACCATCTTAGCAAAGTAAACATAATGCTTTTAATAAAACCCAGTATATAGAAAATGATAATAGAAGTATTAGATTACCTACTCCCACGTTACTCTTTAGTCTGATACTTTCTTCTAAGTTACTCTGAAGTATTAATTTAAAACTTGGAAGCTTAAAGCTTAAGTGGTAAAAACACTACCATATTTTTAAAAGATTATTACATTTTAAGATTATTGAGGGAATTTTAAGCTACTAAAATGTTCCCAAATACAAATTATAAAATTAAACCAAATTCTTCTGTCATGTTATCATATAAGTAGAGGTTAGTCTCTAATCTCTAGGAAATTAGCCAGTACATTATCTATCAATATGTTATACAGTATAGGAGCAAATAGGAGCAGAGAAAGAGAAAGAAGCAAGTGTTAAGAAAAAATCATCTATTTTTTCCTAAACATATAAAAAAATCTTTAGTTGCACTATGGAATAGCAAGGAGTGCCTTCTGTGAAAGTTCATGGGAAGTGTATTGTATAATAGAAAGAAGAGCACTAAACTTGTTTGCTATGTTCTTTTACAAAGGCTAAAGGAAAAATATAGGCAAGAAATGCACATTTAAGACATATTTGCCCAGAGTGTGTCTCCCTTGCCTGTTATCAGTTTAATTCATTCTATCATAAAGCTGAATTTCTAGCTCATAGATAGTGCAGACAAAAATAGACAAACTTTAGGGATCTTGGTTGAATTTGATGCTACTTGCATTTGCACTTACTCAAATTACATTTTGTTTAAATCCATTCCAATACATACAGGATGTTCTTAGCATGGATTGTGTGAAAGACAAGTCAGAACTTAGGCCTTTATAGAAAGAAACATTTCATCCTCCTTACATAAGTTTTTTACTTTTTTTTCTTCACTGGGCACATCAACAACACACATTCCTGATAATTCAGTAAATAACAGATGTTATGCCTCTTAAGAGAAAAATACAGTAATTTCAGAGGATGAGAATTTCCATCTGGCTATTGACCTGAGCAGACAGTCTCCATATGGCAATAAAGTCTGGCTGGCAGCCTTCCTCCACAGTAGTATTGCTGGCTATGGCCACCCTGCCTGATGCCCAGTTTTTGATGACATCATACACAATTAATATGCATATGCTAAATTGTACAAGTATTCAGCACTGTGCTAAGTATTAAGGTAGTCATAGAGAAAGTATTAAATCTCAAGAAGCATCAAACTGTGATATTGACCAAGACAAAGAAAGTAATAATGGGATATTATGAATCAATTTAAAAATCTGGGACTATGGTTTAACTTTGTGTCCTAGGGCAAATAAGAAAACCCTGGGTCTTCATCTTCTCTGGCAGAAATCAAAAAGAGTTAGCTAAATTATTTCCCCTAAAGATTTAATAATTTTCTGAATTAAGCTATGAACTATATGCTTCTGAAGGGGAACTGTATAACAAAATATTTAAGCATAAAAACTCTGCTCTATCTTGGCTCAAATCATGGCACTGACACTCATCATGAGAACTTGAATGAGTAATTTAATCTTGCTAATCCTAAATTTCCTCAGCCATTATGTAGGAGTATTATTATAATAATACATCACTGTGGCTCGGTGCCTGTTGCTCAGCGGGCTAAGGTGCCAGCCATGTACACCTGAGCTGGCAGGTTCGAATCCAGCCTGGGCCGGCCAAACAACAATGACAGCTGCAACCAAAAAATGGCCGGGCATTGTGGTGGGCGCCTGTAGTCCTAGCTACTTGGGAGGCAGAGCCAGGAGACTCACTTGAGCCCAGGAATTGGAGGTTGCTTGAGCTGTGATGCCAAGCACTCTATCCAGGGTGACAGCTTGAGGCTCTTCCTCAAAAGAAAATTATAATAATAATACATCATTGTATAAGGAGGCTTAAATGGAGTAATGCATTGTATAAGTTAGCTAATGCTTTGAAACAAACCAACCAAACTCTAGTAGATTAAAACAATAAACATTTTATTATCGTTTGAGTCTATCGTTTGAGTCTGAGTGCTTCTGTTGGTTTCATTCTTGCATCTTCAATTATTTGTGGGTCTGGTTGGCAACTCTCTTGCATGTTTGCAGTTACCTACTATAAACTAGAATAGAATGATCCCAGGAGGACAGCCGACCTCTCCTCATCCATCAGGTAGCCTGGGCTTATTCCCATGATGGAGAGGTTCTAAGATAGAAAGTGAAAACCCACAAGGCCTCTTGAGGTCTAGGCTCAGAACTGGCACACTGTCAACTCCACTGCATTCTACTGGCCAAAGCAAAACACAAGTTTAATCTAGTTCAAGAGATAGAGAAATAAACTTCATCTCTTGGTGGATAAATAGGTATAAATACCTAGAAAACGTTGGGGTGGTTTAAAAAATTAAGGCTAATTTTGCAATTAATCTACTATACGTATTAAAGAACTTAACATTTCTGGAGCTTAAATAGATATCAATCATTGTCACTGCAATTTTCAATCAGTATTCAGGGGCCATAGTCATAGACTTCACCTAGAACATGCAATCCAAGATGGATGTTCTTAAATTAATAAGAGACTGAATTTTGGTATGAGGCATGGAAGTGGGTGACATGGAATCTAAAGATTGAGTAAGGGGTGGGAAACACTGTACAATGTAAGGGACACTCCTAGATGTTGGAGCTATGTCATGAACAAACAGAAGAGAAAGGTAGACCTGTAGACCCTAGTAGGATCCATTTACTTGTGTGATCATTCAGCATCCCTATCAGAGTAGAGTTCTAACTTACCAAGTTGGTCTTTGTCCTTCTATCTACTTTTGCTCAGAAGACAAAGTATCTGTAAAACAACAGGCTGCAAAAGGTCAGAGTGGATAATCCTTCGAACCTTGACAATTTCCAAAGATGAACAATATCTAGCATATTCTAGGATAGAGGAAAGTTTGTTTTATCAAAACCTGACATTCTGTGAGACCAAATTTCCAGGCTAATTTCTCTTTATGTGCAGTCAAGGCAGAGTATATAGTTAGGGAATCTGGCTAACAGGATTTCTGGGTTTAAATTTTGGCTCTGATATTAGTTCATAAAAAAGGTTTTGGGGGGATTTAAAATATAGAAGATGAATATAATGAAGGAAATTGCTGAGAAAGGAGAAGATAACCAAAAGGAAGTCCAATAACAGAATCAAATAGGAGATGAAGATATGAAGAATATAGAAAGGGTTTGGCGTCCATACTCAGTAGTTAGGGTGCCAACCACATGCACTGGGACTGGTAGGTTTGAACCCAGCCAGAGCCTGCTAGACAACAATAACAACAACAACAACAAAATAGCTGAGTGTTGTGGCGGGTGCCTGTAGTCCCAGCTACTTGGGAGGCTGAGGCAAGAGAATCACTTAAGCCCAAGAGTTTGAGGTTGCTGTGAGCTGTAACATCATGGCACTCTACTAAGGGCAACATAATGAGATTCTCAAAAAAAAAAAAAAAAAGAAGAAGAAGAAGAAGAAAGAAAAAAAAATAAAAACATATGAAAGGTATAGAAAGGTGTATAGTAAAGCTTAAGGAATTGAGGCAGTCAGTGAGGGAATGTAAAGATGCAGTAGAAAATATCAATAACATATTAGACCATGCAGAAGAAAGAATCTCAGAAGTAGAGGACAAAGTTCTTGAGCTAATACAGGCAGTTAATGATACAGGAAAAAAAGAGAGGGAAAGCAGAATGGTTCACTGAAAGAATTATGGGACTTCAAGAAGCTTTCAAACCTATGAGTTATAGGTATCCCAGAAGGGGAAGAAGAACACCCCAGAGAAAGGGAAGTCCTGCTAAAGGGATATCATACATGAAAATTTACTAAGTATCACCAAAGATTCTGACACACTCCTTTTAGAGGGATATTGAACCCCAGGTCATTTCAATTCCAACGGAACTTCTTCAAGACATATTATCATGAACCTGTCCAAAGTCAAGATGAAAGAGAAGATTCTACAACCAACTAGGAGTAAATGTCAATTGGCCTGTAGGGTCACATCCATCAGGGTGACTGCAGACTTCTCGAATGAAACATTTTAAGCCAGAAGAGAATGGTCATCCACTTTTAACCTACTTAAACAAAACAATTTTCAGCCCAGAATTCTGTATCCTGCTAAGCTTTAAAATTGATAGAGAAATCAAAACATTTACTGATATGCAAACACTGAGGAAGTTTGCCACAACAAGACCAGCTCTACAGGATATACTGAGACTTATTCTACACACTGACCTTTACAATGGCCTACCAGCAAACTAAACACCCAGAAACTAAAGGACAAAACCTAGCTTCCACAATGACACAAAAGATAAAAATAAGCAATGGATTTTCACAAAGTAAAATGTATTGAACTCCACCACACTTATCAGTTCTCTCAATAAATAATGGATTGTACTCCCTGCTGAACCAGGCATAGGCTGGGTGATTGGATTTAAAAAAGCATAAGCCATCTATATGATGCCTACAGGAAACACACCTCTACTCAAAGGATAAAGTAAAATTTAGGGATGGAAACCAATTTTTCAGGAAAATGGAAATCAGAACAAAAGAGGTGTTGCAATCTTATTTTCAGATACAAGTGGATTTAAAGCAACTAAAATCAAAAGAGACAAAGTTGGACACTTCATATTGGTCAAGGGAAAAACACACCAAAAAGACATAATAATTCTAAATATTTATGCACCCAACTTAAATTCTCCCAAATTTTTTAAACACACCTTAATTGTATGAACAATATGATATCGTATAACACCATAATAGCAGGGAATTTTAACATTCCTCTTATAGACCTGGACAGATCCTCTAAACAGAAAATAAAGATACAAGAGACTTAAACATGACCCTACAACCACTGTGCTTAATAGACATACACAGACCATTCCATCCCAAAGCTAAAGAATATACATTCTTTTCATCAGCCCATGGAATATTCTCTAGAATAGATCATATCCCAGGACACAAATCAAACCTCAAAAAAATTAAAAGAATTGAAATTATACCTTGTATCTTCTTAGACCACAAGGAAATGAAGGTAGAACTCAACTCCAAAAAAACTTGTCATCCCCCACAAAGGCATTGAAATTAAACAAACTTACACTGAATGACAGTCGGGTCAAGGAAGAGATAAAAAAGGAAATAACATACATGTTAACTTTAATTCTCTTATTGTTAATGATATACAATGGATATTTGTATATTGAACTTAAAAAATAATAAAATAATGCTAAACATTAAAAAGAAAAGAAATCACTAACTTCCTTGAGAAAAATAACAGTGAAGACACAAAATATCAAAATCTGTGGGACCCTGCAAAAGCAGTCCTAAGAGGAAAAATTATTGCATTAGATGCCTACATTTGAAAAACAGAGAGCATACCGACAACCTAATGAATCATCTTGCAGAATTGGAAAAGGAAAAGCAATCCAATCCCAAACCTAAAAGAAATAAGTAAAATGAAATCAGAAATAAATGAAATTGAAAACAAAGGAATCATTCAGAAAATTAATGAAACAAAAAGTTGGTTCTTCAAAAAATAAATAAAATTAGTGATCAAGAAATACAGGAGCATCTCAGAATACAAAATCAGTACAAATCAGTAGCATTTACATACACCAACAATAGTCAAGCTAAAAAAAAAGTAGTCTATTCCTTTTACAATAGTGCCAAAGAAGATGAAATATCTGGGAGTATACCTAACAAAGGATGTGAAAGATCTCTATAAAGAGAACTATGAAACTCTGAGAAAAGAAATAGCTGAAGATGTTAACAA